>JAQMYJ010000015.1:22874909-22885653 GCA_030014305.1 Clarias laeviceps | reverse complement strand
AGGTGTCTTTTATACTGATAACAGATGCCATTAATACAGGTAACGAGTGGAGGACAGAGGAGCCTCTTAAAGAAGAATTACATGTCTGTGAGAGCCAGAAATCTTGCTTGTTTGTAGGTGACCAAATACTTATTTTACCGAGGAATTTACCAATTCATCTTCCATACCGCTTTATCCTGTATTCAGGGTCGCAGTGACCTGGAGCCTATCCCAGGAGGCTTAGGGCACGAGGCGGGTTACACCCTGGACAGGGTGCCTATCCATCGCAGGGCACACACACATACACACACACTCACTCTGGCAATCTGGGAATGCCAATAAGCCTAACCTGCATATCTTTGGACTGTGGGAGAAAACCGAAGTACCCGGAGGAAACCCACCAAGCACGGGGAGAACATGCAAACTCCATGCACACAGAGATAGGAATCGAGCCTGGCCAGGAATCGAAGGACCCTGGAGGTACAAGGCGACAGTGCTAACCATTACACCACCGTGCCGCCCGAATTTACCAATTAATTCATTAAAAATCCTACAATGTGATTTTCTTTATTATTTTTTTTCTGATTTTGTCTCTCATAGTTGAGGTATACATATGATGAAAATTACAGGCCTCTCTCATCTTTTTAAGTGGGAGAACTTGCACAATTGATGACTGACTAAATACTTTTTTGCCCCACTGTAAAAAAGTGTTTTACACGTTGTAGTGTAAAATCCCTGGTGTTGATCTAGTTAAATGAATTATTTAATTACACACTGGGATTGTTCCTGTGTATAACAAGACTTCTTACAGTCTTACTGGTATAACAGTCCTATAAATAATGAGTCTTTAGACTATAAATGAAAATCTTAAAACGGGTTATCCAACCAGTGGTTTAACAGTTAAATAACTAGTCTTCTAACCAGTCTTAAGAACTAGTCTTAGTGCTAGTGCAGTGTTTAAACCAGTGGTTTGTTGCTGTACCTGGCTTTAACTTTAACAAGGCTCTTCTCATAGATATCGGGGAGAAATCGCCCTTTCTCGCGGGGAAACACTCCTGAAGCCATTCCGATATGCCGTCTGCTTCAACACACAGTCAGCTTTTCCTTTTATTTCCCCATGAATCAGATGACTGATGGCTTCACCCGGACCTCATGTCATGTCTCGTAGCCAGGCGATCCTAACTCTCTCAAACAATTCAAAAGAAGTTACTTCGCAGATATAAAATAGACCTGTAGTCTTTTAAAATCTAAGCGTGAGGTTCTGCACTGCTCTAACATGATCCTTGGCCGTAAACCGCGTAATTAAAAACAAAAACAAAAAGTGAATTTGGTTCTAGTTTGCCAGATTTTCTGCATTCCGTGTTTGTGTGTGTGCGCGTGAGGCGTACGTGAAAACGCGTCGTCAAGGCAACACGTGCGCATGCGCAAAGCTTCGCGCCTATGACGCCAACGTAATTTAATTACGTGATGATTTTATAATCAATTTGTAAAAAAAAATGATATAAAATTAGGTATTCAATTCTGACTAATATATACTGTGTTTCATTTAAAAAAAATACCTAAAAAAAACCATACATTAAAACTACACAGCCACAGTCGAAACGTGTAAAAAGTCGGATTGCGCCAAAGACCTACAACATTTTTAGGTTCTTACTAATAGCTTATAGGTACCATGGTGATGTAGTGGTTAGCACTGTGGCTTTGCACCTCCAGGGTCGCATGTTTGATTCCTGCACTTCGGGTCTGTGTGTGTGGAGTTTGCATGTTCTCCCCGTGCTTGGTGGGTTTCCTCCGGGTACTCTAGTTTACTCCCACAGTACAAAGACATGCAGATTAGGCTAACTGGTGTTATTGCCCATATTGTGTGAGTGAGAGTGTGAGTAAGTGTGTATGCTTGTGCCCTTGGCACCCCAAACAGGGTGTACTCCTTGTAGTTTCAGTCCCCCCGCTACCATGTACATGATAGGGTGCAAAGAGAATGAGAGAGAGAGAGAGAGAGAGAGAGTTTATTTACATAAATGGCAAAGATTAGCTGGCTTTGCATCCTGTTTTAAAATGTCATTAAAATTATGCGAATAATTGCCTTCCATCATTCCCACTATACCCTCCACAATCAATACCTCTCTTTCCACTGAAACAGCAACCCCCATCCCTGCTATTGTTAGACCTATCTTGAAAATCCTCACAGGGTTTCCTTCTGTACCCAAGTTTAACCACGGCACTATGGGCACAGGGGCCTTGCTTTATGCCGCACCAACACTTTTGAACCTGTTTCCCCATCATATTTACTCATTTACTGATGAGTACTGAATTGTATTTAACCATGCTTTCATTAATACTTTATGTATTCTTATGTAACTGTACATTTTGCATCTTTTATTCTATTTATTTTGGAACTGTGAGCAGAACTTGGGTGTCATAAAAGGCATCATCAAATAAATAAAAATTATTATTATTATTATTATTATTATTATTATTGTTATTATTATTATATAGTCAACTTCACTTATGCGGTAATTTACATCTACAGTATCAAGAAAACAATGTTGCATTTTGCAGAGTAAATAAGGACAAGTCTAGTTTATGGTAAACGAATTAGCTGACAAATTAGCGGTCTGTAAAGCATAGCTAGGTTTGATATTTTCCATTTTACTTACAGAGTTGGAAATCCCAATCCATCATCCCAGTGGGCACTGATAGGACTGCGTAACAGATTTAGCTAGAGACCTTTTGGGGACGTCTTCACAACACTTTGAAACCATAAATTCATCTATAGAGAGTCTTCACAGAGTTATAAGTAATATCTTATTTTCATGAAGACAACCTTAACACCTCTTAAGGAGCTCTAAATTATAAAGTTGTTCTTCTTAAGACCTGAGGTCTAATCTGTGTGCTTGCTGTGATTATACAAATTACTGGATTGATTGAGCTCTTTTGAGTTACTCTCACTTTAATTAAATGGGTTTAATCCAAACCTTATTAAATTCAAAAACAAAAAAACAAGAAAATGTTCATTGTGCAATAAAATAATGTTCACTCAGACCTAACTTATTAGGTCCAATAGACATTTTAAATAATCTCTATTATACACTACAGTATACCGGCCAAAAAGAAGGCTGCATCAAGCAAATAAAAACAACTGAGAAAATGGGTTACGAAATCTTCAAAACATTATAAAAAATGGAAGGATAGTGCTTAACCTTCAACTCTGTGGAAGAAATGTGGTTGAAAAAAAAACATGAATAGAGAAGAATTAAATGCTTGGTGAAGCTGCATGGTATGCTGATGGTATAAAATCATCAGTAAAAACCAGAACTGTGTTTAAAAGTGAAAATGTGATGAGAACTCACAGGATTGTGATTAAACATCTGTGTCCATTAGAAAACCATATGTTAGTGAGACTCATGAGAAGAAAATACTTCAATTTGCTAGGGAGTAAAGACTTTGGAGCAATAGAAATAAGTTATGTGGTCTGATGATTTCAGACTGATCCTATGAACTTAAAGTTATCACATCTATGAAGTGGTTTTCTCTCTGATGGAACAGGCATATTCCAGTACTCAGAGTGGTTCTGGGAGCATGAGGAATCATTTTCACACATGAACTGGCCATTACATTGTGTGCTGTAATCAAAGCTAAAGGTGATTTATCAAAATCGTAGCGGGCAGTGTATAAATGATGGTCAGGATATAAATCTCTATTGAGATGGAAATTTATTTTACACTTAAAGACTACAAAACTTTTTATTTTATTTTATATATATAAAGCTTTACACTACAGCCTGTTAAAGTGTTGACCTCTCCGGAAAGATCAGATGTTCTAGGTGTCCTCCATCAACCCCTGAAGTCCTCAGAGGAGCAACTGCAGTCCAGTAGGCTAAACAATCCAGACTCAAATGATTCAAATGATTTAAATGTGTTTCTATTGAATATGAAAATTGTCAGCTCTTCCCAAACAACAGCAACTTGCATGTTTTTATGTTTTCTACTTAGTTAACTACAGTTTTATTTTTTTTGTATGTTCCCTGGGTATATACATGTATGTATGGACTTATATTAATAGTGTGTGTCCCAAAATGTTCTTTGTTATCAACAGAGAATCTGAAATGAGAACTAACATACACTGGCCACAGAACAAAGAGTTCATTTGAGGCAGATTTATGAGAGCAGCGCACTTGCGTGAAAGGAAACAGCTACATTCACATCTATTAAACGTCTTTTAACGAGTGTAATCAAAGCCACAACAGAGTGGTATTAAATGTGCAATATCCTATGAAGAAAAACATGTTTCCAACCACTGGTGGAGGATTAAGGATCTAAGTGAGGAAAACAAATTAGGTTGCGTTGTAGCAATGAGTTTTTAAGGCTAAAAGGTTTCATGTGTGATGGCAAATTAGCAGGTTACGTAATGACTTTGTTATAAGATGCAATGTGGCAGACATCAAGAGAACATCAATACCATGACGCTAACAAAGAGATTGAAATCTAAGATGGTAAGAATGTTAGTAAAAGAGACTTCATATGTTTTTACAGTTGAGGAAAAAATACTTGGTCAATTAAATTAAATTAAATGGCATTTTATTCACATAGTGTGCTAAACAATAAAAATGGCCACAAAACACAAATTAGATTGCTAACAAGCAAGCCCGAGGCAGGCGTAGCAAAGAAAGCCTCCCTCAGAAGACATAAAGCAGAAACCCTGATAAGAACCAGATTTAAAAAGGTGGCACCAGATAGTGGGAATCATTCATCTTTTTATTCATGGATTATGCAAAGGCTGCATAGAAAAAGGAAATGCAAGTGAAAAGCTCTGCCCTTTGTGGTCAGAAGGGGTAAAAGCACTGGCAGACTTGGTTGGACAGACCACAAACCAAAAACACAGTGTGAACTTGGTACGTCTATGGTACCTAATGTAATAAAATGCTATTTTGAGTGGCTTCTAAGGTGCCCCTATAATAGTCAAGCAAAATAAAGTGCCCCCTAAGTTTCCCTAAAATAGAGTATAAACAATATATATTATATAATTATTTATATTATGATATTACTATAATATTATTAATTATGATGTTTTAATTTCACTTTAAGGGTTCCAAAATAAGGAAAACAATTATTTTTAAACAAGAGTGCTTTTTAAAAAAAATTTTTTTTTTACTTCCTTGCAGTAAATCTTTGTGTTGAAAAAGTGAGAATTGTGTGAGAGAATCATGATCTCAGTTCCCATGGAGAAAAAATTGTCATTCACATTTTTAGCAAGAATCATGCAGCCCTACCCTAAGATGCCCCAACAGTAGAAAAAAAGTGAAAAGCCCTTCAATGTGTCCTACCAGTAGAGGAAACACAGTGCTGTGCCCTCAACAATAGAACACACACAGTAAAGTGAAGATGTCCCAACAGTAGATTAAACACCCTTTAAGGTGCCCTAACAGTCGAGCAAACTCAGTGAAGTGCCCTCTAAGGTCCCCCACAGTAGAGCAAAACCTTATAGCACCCTCTAAGGTGCCTCCACAATAGAGCAAACTCTACAAAGTGCTCTTTAATTGCCCCAACAGTCGAGGAAACATATTGAATGCCCTCCAAGGTGTCCCAAAAGCCAAGCAAACACAGTGAATTGTGCTCTGAGTGAAGTGCCCCAACTGTAGCACAAACAATATATACTGTAGTGCACTCTAAGAATGTAAGGTCAGGCCTTACTGAGTCTGTCACTGGGTGAAGGAATGAATATGCCTACCTACAGTATAAGGTACAAAAATAATTATAAACCAGTGCTAATGCTGAGCCACCACATCTCAGTCCTTTCAATATCCACGCAAAGACAGCCATAAAGTGCCTCTTAAATTTCTGCTTCCGTCCTTCTTTATTGTCCACGCCCACTCTGGCATTCTTGACTCCTCCTTCTGATGGAGCATGATGGCAGTGACTACTCTCATTCTGTTTCGTCTTCCTCTGTCCATCCACAACCTCCCTATGTCTTTCTGCGAATGCGGTTTTTTCTGTTCTAGGCGTTTCCTTCATTTCTTCGATTTCTCTCTTCAAGATCCTTATTCGTTCCCTGAGGCGTTGTAGCTTTAGCTTGGCTTGCTTCTTTATCTTTTTCCTCCTGTCTCTCTCCATCTCCAGCTCCTGCTTTATCACGTAGATCTCTGCATCCATTCTCCTCTTCATTTCTTCAAACTTTTCCTCCATCTGCATCTGTCTTTCTGCCTCTCTTTCTCTTTCTACCGCTCTCTGCTTCTCCCTCTTCCACTCCTTCTTGAAATCATTTTCTTTCCTTTTTCTCTCCCTGTCTTTTTGCTCAGCTTGCTCCTTCCCTATAATACCTTGAATCATCTGCTCAATCTGCTCAATCTGTTCCTCGCCACAGCGCTGCATCTGCACCTGTAATGAAAATTATGTTTTCATTTATACAATTTTTTTTTTTTTTTTATCATTAAAAATGCACTATTTGTAAAATGTATTTATCAAAATTCTAATCATGCCCCATGTCATAGTGACTGATTTACAAAGTCAGGAAGGCAGCCTGGAGATGTTGTAAATCTCAGCAACACAAGTTAATTTCCATTATCACTTAAAACACAGTGTTATTAAAACACTCTTACCCTCGCAGGCGTGTCATGTTACTCACTAATGGTTACAAAGCACTTAGACTGGAGACTCCTTCCATAAATGTTAAACTAAGGTCTCCTTGAAGCAAATCTCACCGTGTCATGCACTGATTGTAAGCTGCTTGTTAAATGATGGCATATTTTCAACCTGTTCATTATTATTATTATATAGAGCATCTACATATTATTAGCTGTCACTATGGAAACAGTAAGTATTGGAACAAGTACATTAATAAAAAGCGTATTTGTTTAATGGTTGGAAATATGATATAGGAAAAGACAAAAAAAATCAGAATCAGGAATTCACTAAACCTAAATCTACGTCCGATTGGGTGGCAATGGTGACGTAATGGTGGCACTGTGGCCTCGCACCTCTACAATCGAGGGTTTGATTCCTGCCTCGGATCTGTGTGCGTAGAATTTGCATGTTTTCCCAACGTGCTTAGTGGTTTCCTCCAGGTATTCCTCTCCCAGTCCAAAGACATGCTTATTAAGCTAACCGGCATTTCCGAATTAGCGTGTGAGTGAGTGTGTGTGTGCTTGTGCCTTGCAATGGATTGGTACCCAGCCTAATGCCCTAAGTCTCCTGAGATAGGCTCCAGGCTTCCTGTGACCCTGTACAGGATAAGCCGTATAGAGAATGAGAGGGAGAGATTCTTCCTACTGCTCTTTGCACTTCCTCTTCAAATACTGATGCTATGTGCTCAGTGTATAAAAAGGTTCATGTAGTATAAATGGAGCACCACTCCCACTGTCTCTCATTTGATGGTGAAGGGGACGTTTCTGTCCCCCTCTCTATTTGACCTTACCTTCCTTAGTTTCTGTCCCAGTTCCTCTCTCAGAGTCGTGTCGTCCCTTTGACTGGTTTTGTTGAGTAGCTCGAACATGATCTGCTTGATGTCCTGCGTATATCTTCTGTCCACCGCCTCAGACACATCCCAGGCCTCTGCGTTGGCTGAGTTCAGGATGCGGCCCCTGTGCTTCTGACGCAGACGTTCCAGCTCGACTCTTTCCTCCTTACTCAGAGGCTCCACACAGAGTAATCTGCTTATTTCATCCAGCTGGACTTGCAAATCCGAGCTCTCCTGCTTTTTATTCTGGTTTACAGCCTGTCTTTCTTGTTTCTGCTTCTGATATGTGAAATTGCAGACACGACAGATAACATCTTTTAACAATTAATCTAGTACTTCCTATTATAAGATCACAATAAAGGAAATGATTATTAAACTCATTTCTAGATATGCAATTAGATTTTTTTTATTGCCATTTTTTTTATATTAAAAATGTATTTTTAACTGACATGCCAACTCTTTGAAATATGTAACAGCATCTAAAACAATATTTTTTATTTGTAATATTCCTATAATAAAAAAGTATTACATAAACTTGTGCAGGTTCGAGATATTTACACTTGCAATGATGATCGTTTTGTTTGAGTTTTGGTTTAACTCTGACCTCATGTACAGTACTTTGAAGTATGTTTAAGAAGAAGTATGTTATGATACTCTTACGTGATCCTGTGTCGTTTCACCTTCTGATTCATCAGTGTCAACACTATCCGTTCAAAAAATAACAAATAACAAGAAAAAAACAAAAAACATGAACGTTATTCTATTTATAGATCTGCACATCATCATACATGTGCAGATGAATCATATTCTTATGATTAATAATGTATTGTAATCTCATTTATTGTTTAAATTGTGTAACCACCTGTACACATCCTCAGGGCCTTTCTTCTGGCTGCTTTTCCTCATGGCCCTAGGTTTCTCTAAAGTTCTTTTCTTAGGGTTTCTTAAAAAAAAAAAGGTATCCTTTTAAAATTCCCAGCTAATATTTTTGTTTGAAGAAAGCCATTATGAGGTTTTAAATCATAACCTAAGATCGTATTTCACATGTTTAATACAGCTGCTTGTTTTTCAAATCAGTGTCCCATGAACACTTACAGTACAATAATCAGCGATCAGTAAATCCAACGTACCTCAGCTCGAGCTGCTCTGTGTGAACGAAGCCGCTCCTTTCAGAATCAATGTCTTTCAATATACTTATCATACGATCAGTGATCTGCATCTGATTCGCCTGCATTACCAAAAGCGGACTCAATGCCTCCATGCTATCCTTATAAATGTTATACTGTATCCTGGAGACACAAGAACACACCGAGTTTCAGATTATGACTTATGCTCCAGTCAACACATGATAATACAGTAATACAGTCAATACATTTGCCAATTAACGTGGGGGAAAAGTAGAAAAAAAATTACTTATAATTCTATATAAAAGTATGAATTTGCTTAATAAAAATATTGATTAAATTGCGATATCTAACCTGGTGTTTTCTCTACTCATAACACATCTACAGTTTTAACTAAGCTGATCGATAGTCCATAAGGGGCATTTTAGCTTTATTATAATTAATATCTAACCAATTACCACAAACGCTAAATTTGATGTTGCTTTAGCAATATTGGCTATTTCAGAACAATTGGACATTTTTCCTTAACATAACATGTTAACATAAGTACTCTAGATTTCATTCAATCGTCCTCCATATTGCTTGTCCTTTGAGCAGGGTGCACAAACACACACACTCACTACAGGCAATTTGGGAACACTAATTAACCTAATCTGCATGTCTTTGGATTGTGGGAGGAAACCGTAGTACCTGGCGCAAATCCACCAAGCACATGGAGAACATGCAAACTCCATGCACACAGACCAGAGGCGGGACTCGAACCCTGGAAGTTCAGACCCTGGAGGTGCAAGGTGATGTGCTAAACATTTTGTCATGCTGCTCTCTCTATCTTGCATTTAAGTGAAAATCCATCAGGTATTATTCCACATCTCGGAGATTACCACCAACAACAAATTCATATTTTTCTTCCATTTAGAAACGTGCATGCATTTGCCAATTAACATGGGGTAAAGTAGAAAGAAATTTACTTATAAATCTAAAGTATGATTTTGCTTAATAAAATTAGTAATTAAATTGTGTAAAAACAAAGACAATACCCAAAAAGCGTAATAAAACAGCAGTAAAGTAATACAAGTGCCGATCCTTTCTCTGAGTATGCGCCACGCGCTGGCAATTGTCGCATAACAATCGCACTGTTGCCTAGCGACTAGGATGTCATCATCACATAAGAGCGAGGTCATCCTTGCGTTCTATTGAATTTCAATACATTTATTTTTACAGTGTATCAGCTTCATGCTGGTCAGGGTCGTGAGAGAGAGAGAGAGAGAGAGAGAGAGAGACGTGTGCTTAAGTGTGTTCTAACTACAGTTGTGCACACCAGAGCTCCCTGTGACCAGTCACTTATCCCTGTTTGCTTATGGAGCTTCACTGTATTACATTTGACTATTTTTTTCAGCATAATATTATGTTTATAAAATATTAATGTTAAATAATATTAAATATAATGAATTGCCTATACATGTTTAAAAAATATGAAATTAATTGCCTATAAATGTTATATTATTAATTATATTAAATATATAGTTATTAAATAATAAATATAGTAGTGGTAAAATAAATAATCTAACTACATGTACACACATCTCCATGTCTCAGTATACTTTTTAAACATTTCCACACTTGTTAAAAGTGCCGTAGTGCGCATGTAAGTGATTCACCTGTATGTAAATTCTGTAAATTTACCAACCAGCTTAAGATACACCTTAACACACTATTTTACTACATATTATACTGTTTCGCTGTTCAGTTTTACCGGCTTTTACCTTTTTTTTTATAATTTGTTATTTAAACAGTACTAGATGTACACTCTAAAAACTGCTGAGTTAAAAAACAACCCAACCATAACCCAGCCGCTGGGTCACTACTGGACAGAACACGCCCTGGGTTTAACCATTTAACTCAGAATTCTGGGTCGTTCATCTGACCCAACCAGTGGGTTAAATTGACACTCTTCCTGGGTTGACACATTCTATTAGATTTTTATTTTTTTTTTTCAAAAAAGATGCAAAATGTACACAACTTCACATAATTTAAATAGATTACCACAGAATAAGAAAATGTCTGTGGTCTAATCAATGACCTGGCGGCGAAGTAGTGGCCTGGCAGCAGAGATGGAAAGAGTAATAAAATTTTGTACTTAAGTAAAAGTACTGTTACTTTAGTGAACTTTTACTGAAGTACAAGTAAAG
>JAQMYJ010000015.1:22857781-22873497 GCA_030014305.1 Clarias laeviceps | reverse complement strand
GTCTGGCCTGTGAGCATGAGGCATGCTCAGCATCACCTCTTCTCACATCAATTCCCCCAGGGATTCCATGAGAGGCTCATTCTCCCATTACTGCCAGTGCCTTCTCTTCCAGTAGTGCTAGTGGGGACACTGAACTGGACCCAGCACCCGTCCTTGCCCGGTCTCTTCGGACTGCAGCAGCTCTGACCTTGGCATGGCTCGAGAAATCATGCCATTTTTCTCGCACATCCTGCCAGTCTCTGGGTGCACCTGAACCGGAGGCAGCCATCTTTCTCGCAATGTCACTCCAGATTTATTTTTTACTGCTGTTACTGAAGTTGGCAGAGAGTGTTGTCTTGTGGATGTACACCTTGTCCAGCAAAATTCAAACTTCTTCTGATGAGAAGCTTGGTGCCCTTTTTTTCTGTTGCCTCTTCTCTGCCATCTTCTCCATCTTATCTCTCTCTCCGTTTAGTGTAGGTAGGTTGCTTTTATTGAAGGTTTCAACCAATGGCAATCAAGAGTGCATTGCACATAAGTAACCGCAGTTGTTTGTCAATCAGATTGTATACCCGGTTGGTTTCACCGCCATTACAGGTTACATGAAAATATTAGCGACAGTTTAAGGTGATTTAATTTCTATATTTGTCTATTATGGCATGCTATTGATAAGTTAACCCATTTCGAAATAAACGTTATTGGACGAATTGTGTGCAATGTTTAATTTGCATAGAAAGTGCTGTCTTTCTTAACGCTGTCATGCAAAAGGAGTGAAAAATCGATTCCTGAGCAACCGATGTCAGCTATTTCAGTACCTTCACTGTAGACAGCGCCTTGTAACGTCGGACGTAAGAGGCAGCAACTTAAGAAGACTCCTAAGGGACAGTTCGGGGAAACTGAAGGTGAGGCAGCACTGGGTGGCTGCATGAGCGCAGGGCGCCTGTATTACCTGCCTGGAGCTCAAATCTCCGAAATCATTGGGGCATTTTTTTAAATAGACCGATTGATGTTTTGAGCTGTACATACATACATTCTCACTTAAACAACTCTTAAAACTACACTTTGTGACACAATAACAGGAATATTTCAAACATTTGCAGGCTGCTGTTTGGAGAAACCAGAGAATAAAGAATAAACCAGTTGTTGGGTCACAATAACCCAACCAGGTGTTCATTTGTAAATGACTCACTACATCTCATTTGACCCAACATAGAGCAACCCAACATTGTGTTTAAAGTACCTGAAATAATATGTGGAATTTAATTTAATTGCATCCTCATAAACATGCTTTTAAAATGTTGAATTTTGGAATTCAACAAAAACCCCTTAACTACACTATGCTACACTTGGTTTTGGGGCAGTGGTAGTTCAGAGAGTTAAGTTAACCATAAATCGTGGGCAGGTGGTACTTGCCCTCTAACCTAGTGTGTCTAGACAGTCAAAAAAACAACATGATGGAATGTAGGTGATGGAATCTTCCCTGTCCTCAAATCCAGAGAGCAAGTACATAAAGTAAGTGTCAGCCAGATTTTATTGATTTTATCAACATTAAACACACACAGTATTGGTGGCTCAGTGGAAGGTGTCTCGCCTTTCCTGGGAAGACCCAGGTTCAATTCCCAGCCACTGGATGCAGTGCCGACCCCAGGCCTGGATAAAATGGGAGGGTTGTGTCTGAAAGACTAACAACAACATCATTATTAAACACTAAACATTATTTTTTACTATACTACTTACATGTGGTCACTTTTTTATTGTTTAAATTTTTTTTTTATTAGTATTTTAAATTCACCTCAGTAAAATAAATTGTGTTTCATTATATGCATAAAATTTCCAATTATCCTTATTATTATTGTTATTATTAATTCCCCATTCGCTTTGTATATTTGTGCATACAGTATATTGTTTTTAAAGCTCAAACCATCTTTTCAATAACTTTCTTTTTATCACTCTGTATAAATTCATTTTAGATGAAGGTGCAGGCATTTGAAAAAAAGTTTCCGAATGGAAAGTAGACTCACATCCTACATTTGGCTAATCTGAACATCTGTCTTTCAGCCTCCTCTAGGCCTTCTACTACTACCACACACACACACACACACACACACCTACATGCATTAATTGAGCTGGCTCAGAGGGTCATCAGTAGCAGATGTGTGTAAACAGTGTGCACAGCAGCAGATTGTGTTTTTCGGACAACGTGGAAACTTTTAGAAAATTAAAACTGCCTCCAGTAAAAGTTTATCAAGCAGCTTCGCTGTTTGAAGAATTGTGTGTACATTTCTTCCTGTAAAAATAAAAGAAACAGCTGTATTTCCTGTACTTTTTTCTGTGTTAATGCTGAAACCGAGCTGTAAGAGACATCTGTGCGAGCAGCGTTGCCGTGTTGCTGTAATTAATCAGGCTAATGGTTATGTATGAGCTCATCTGGCCCAAAGAAGAGATCATCTGACTTAGACTTGAGGTAGTGCCATTCACAGCGGGGTCAGAGTTCACAAGGTCGTGACAGTAATTGCTTTCACATGTTTGCCTCTCGGCACAGGGTGACCTCCGATCCACTCTGAAAGAAACATGTATGTGATTTGTTTGTTGGGGAAATTTCAGTGTTTGAAAACAAATTCTTTATCTGTATATTCATTTCCTCCATCCATCCATCCATCCATCTATCAGTCCATGCATTCATTAATCTGTTCATGTTCATCTGTCTAGGCTTCCATTGTAGATTTGCTGAAGGCATCAAACAAGTGTGTGTGTGTGTGTGTGTGTGTGTGTGTGTGGTCCAAAAAAAATCATCCTAAAACAAAATGGAAAAAATATATATCTGTGTATTTCCTTAACCAGGTTATACATAAATCACATTTACTATCCAGTAATAGTTCTTTTTTTCTTTTACTTTCTAGCAGACAAACACGCATTGGTTTATTATAATTATATTTTTTAGATCCAGTCTCTTTTTGTGTGTGTGTGTGTGTGTGTGTGTGTTTCACCACCTAAAATTGTTCTAACTCTACTACTAGATTTTTCAAGAAATAAATACTTGAGATTATCAAAATGATCTGGAAAAAAGAAGAAGACATAATGAGTATAAGATTTTAAAATTGTGTTAAACTTATTTGTTTGTAATTTTCAACAGTATAAAATAAATCAGCGGCTCTTTAGTGCGTGAGTCAAATCAGAGTCAAATGTTGATTATGAAAAATAAACAATATTGATTTATACTATATCAAGCTTACATGATCTAAATGATCTATGAATACTACTATTACTAATAATAATAATAATAATAAGAAGAAGAAAAAGAATAATAAGAAGCAGAAGAAAGAAAGAAAAGAAAAAAGAAAGAAAGAAAAATAAATGGCTCACCAGATTTGATTCCGCTGACACCGATCACCTAAAAGACTCGACTCAGTGAGTCAAATTATGATGATGCATGTTTACATCACCTGTTTTTCTTTTTTAAATTACAACTACTACTACTACTACTACTACTAATAATAATAATAATAAAAATAAAACTTTATTTGTCACTTACACAACCATACACAGTATGATATATAGTGAAATGCTTATATGACCTAAAACTAGGACCTTTTCACTACAAATGAAAATATTGCACTAAAAATATTATTAAAGTAAAAATGGAATTTGCAATAAAAAAACAAAGCTGGAAATTAAGTTACAAAATAAAATAGAAATATAGAAAAAAAAAGAAATTACACGGGAACAGAATTTACAAAATGGAAAAATATAAAAATATAGTGTGTGCGTATGACAACAGCAGTATGATTTTGCAAACAAGAAATGTGGGACAACATGATACTGATGTGTTAGCAGAAATGTAGAGTGTGTGTTTGTATTATGTAAGAAAAGCGAATCAGATCAATTTAGATAGAAGAAGAAGAAGAAGAGGAAGAAGAAGAAGAAGAGGAAGAAGTGCTCACTAGAAAGAATCAACACAAAAAGGTTAAAATATGATTATCATAAATACAGAACAGTTTTAGTATTTTCAAGAGTGGTACATGATCTATTTGTCTTTTATTACACTTACGTTAAATGAATAAAAAAATAATTAAAGAAAGAAAGAAAGAAAGAAAGAAAGAAAGGCTCATTAGATATATGAGTCAATTCACACTGTTCACCTGAAAGATTTGACTCAGTGAGTCAAATGATGATCATGCTTACATGCTCTACTTATTCTTGTGTAAATTACTACTACTATTTCTCCTCCTCCTACTACTACTTATAATAATAATAATAATAATAATAATAATAATAATAACAATAATACTCTTACTGCTCACCTGAAAAGAACAACTCAAATAGTCGACTCATTCACAATCGACACACCACAGAAGATCACTGGAATTAATTAAATTAAAGGAAGAATAGCAAACACTGTAGCCGAACCAGGACCTAAGAGGAACAAAAAAAAAAAAAAAATGTCAACGTAAAGTTCACTTAATGATCAACATGCATGTGGTCTGAGGTTTAGGAGTTTGTTTTAATTTGTTAATAGGCTGCAGTATCTCAGCTAGTCAATTTATTTTAATCAAGTTGTGACCCAGTTTAAGAGAAAATCCCCTGCATGGTCTCATTGTTACTATGCAGTAGGTTGTATTTATTTGGGAGGGTAGGAGATCAGTCACGTCTTTGGTGTTTGGTGCCTCAAGGGACATTAAATGTGACACATTGTATGCGGTTGTACTGAAGTGCTCAAGTTGAAAAGAAAAGTCAATTGAAATGTGCTTTAAAGAGTTTCCAGTAGGCATTTATCTGTTGTTTTGGAGAGATTATATTAGTAAAGTGTGTGCATGTGAGTGTGTATATTTGTGTGCCTGTGAGTGTAAGTGTGTGAAATGCTCTTTGGGTTTGTTTGTGGGGGGTCCAGTATGTTAAATGTGAAACAAGAACTGACACCAGAAAAGCCACATCCCACAGATAGAGAGCAAGAGAGAGAGAGACTGAGTGAGAGAAAGAGGGAGAGGGAGCAAGTGAGCGAGAGAGAGAGAGAGAGAGAGAGAGAGAGGAATTATAAGAGGAGTCCAACTTCTGTCTTGCTCCAGCTGTCAAAACAGTCCCGTAAACACACACACTCCTCTGCATGCTCAAAAGCAAGACGTTTAGTCCTCTAAACTCCACACACTCTGCCAGGATCTTAAAGGACATTATTGACTCAGGATTCGTTTTTTTGTTCAGGAGCCTAGGAGGTCGTTTTCACAAGGTGAGTAAAATACACTATTATTATTATTATTATTATTATTATTATTATTATTATTATTATTATTATTATTATAAAACCTTACATTTACAGTATTGTGAAATGTAGAAATATAAAATCTCAAATTATTTATATTATCAGCAACTTAAGTGACAGACAGAATGTAACAAATATTTACATAAAAAAATTTTAATATATTTTTTTAGTATTTAGTATGACACACCTCTGTGCTTATAAGCAGCATGCACTTGTGCTGGAATGAACTCAGCAAGTTCGTGGAAAACCTGACGATCAGTGTAAGGTCATCTGTTTATTGGACGGGTCAGACTTACAGAAACTGAAAGTTTTGTACAAAGGAGTTCCTGTGGGAAAATTACAAAATTGTCAAATTTAAAATTTAATATTCGAGAAATCAAACATTTCTATTGCTTATGTTAACAATTTCCAGTTTTAAATAATAATAATAATAATAATAATAATAATAATAAGTTTTAAAATGCACCGTACTTGCTTTTCTCTTTGTGCTTATTCTATATTGGTGATGTGTGATGTTTCAGTGACGATATGACACTGAAATTATGATCGGTTTTATTAAATTACAATTTTCAGTATCAGGAAAATGATCAGCACTTCTTAAACACACAATAACTCCTACTCACATAAACATCCATGGTTTGAGGTGTAGTTCAAAAATCATCTTGTAAATAGTAGAATCAAAACATTTTCTGCGCTCTCTAATTGCGGACAGTTTGTTATAACTAATGCATTTAGTTCTTAAATGTCATCACACCATTATATATTATGTGATGCCATAAGTTACATACTTTGTATGGAAATTAGTACAGTTTAAACTTTGTTTTCTTTCTGAGTTCCTGATTTTTTGCTGTCACGCACTTTTCCTTTATCTCTCTTAAATCTTAAAACAGAACTGTTTATTCGTTCAGCTGATGAATTTCCTGTCCATGTCTCTCTAGATCAGTTTATCTCTCTGTCTAATTAGCTGTTTCAAAATGCATGATATATCCTGGAAACGTGCAGTTTAGTCAAGCCTAGATCTTAAATATATGATCTTATAAAATCGATTCTAAACTAATAATAAAAATGTGATATCAGTATTGCCATTCTGACATCCTTATTTTTCTCCTTCAGAAAAAAACAACCGCCTGGTCTTGCAGTAAAGTGTGCCGTCCAACGATGCCCTGGGTCACGGTGCTAATAGCAACCATATCCTGCACGCTGATGAGACATGGCCACTGCCAATCAAACTCCTCAGAAGACTTCCTGTTCTCCAGTGACCCAGCTGCCATCCTGCTTCCTGACCTTCATGCCACCCTCTCACCTCTGACCCTGAATCAGGGCATAAGCCTCGAACCTAAATCTGCCACTCTCGCTGCCTCGCACTCATCTTTCATTTCGAGGAATGGATCAGTGCAAGCACGCCCTCTTCCTCCCCCACCAGCGTGCTTGCGCAGGACGTCTATGAAAGTCGCGTTTAAGTACGTGAACACCGTGCTGTCTTGTGTGATCTTCGTTGTGGGCATAGTAGGTAATGCCACGCTGCTAAGGATCATATGCCTTAACAAGAACATGAGAAACGGCCCCAATGCCCTGATCGCCAGTCTGGCACTAGGAGACCTCATCTACATCGCCATCGACATCCCCATCCACATCTATAAGGTAGTGTAGTCAGCACAAAAATTCACAGAGCAGCATGATTTGTTATTATAAAGAGTTTGCACCATTTATTATTGTAAAGAGTAAACCATTCTAGCACCAGCACGTACTGGACATGTAGTCTTTTTATGATAGGGAGCAGATTCTCTAAATTGCGTGTATTGTGAGTATTGTGTTACAACTCTAATGTAAATTAATCCAAAGTTGTGGGTTTCAGGGTTCCTTGAGATTAAATGAACACAGGAAATCAGTTTGTTAAATGTAGCAGAGCTCATTGGATCCTTCCCCTAGGAATGCTTGCTGCTTGGCCTGTGGATCAAATAACAATGAACAAGTGAACGCTCATGTTTTTTTAGTATCGCTTCGTTTAAGATGCTTTAACAGTTTGGAATAAGATGATTTAGAATGAAAACCATGTATATTTAATGGGAAGATTTAAAGCAAACCTATGGCACTATTAATATGTTCACACTCCCCTCGTTACTACAGTCCCACTACTACCCCGTTACAACAACAAGTACCCAATTACTTCTAATATTAGCCCATTACTACCACTACTACCCCATTACTCTTTATATTGCTCAATTACTACTCCTACTACCCATCCCACATACTATTGCTTTTTATACTATTCCTATTAATAACACTACTACCCCATTACTTTTAATATTGCAGAATTACTATTGCTACTACTCCATTATTACCCATGCTACACAATTACTACCAATATTACTACATTACTACCATCAGCAACTCCATTAGTACCAGTTTTACCCCATTACCTCCATATGCCCCTATTAATACCATTTCACCCCATCACTCCAAATATTACCACAATACTACAAAAAAAATCCACAATTACCACTACTATCCCATTACTTCCAATATACCCCAATTACTACTACTACTACTACTAGTAGTACCACTAACAATCAGTCCACAACCATCAGTACCATTTTTACTGCATTGACCAATTTTGTAATAAATTCCACCATTTTTACTACTACCCCATTTCTCCACTATTACCCAATTACTACCACTACCCCAATACTACCACTACCCCAATACTACCACTAATCCCCCAAATCCCCCCATTGCTACAAAACATTACTTTTAGTACACTACCGCCCCATTACTAAGAAGAGTACCCCATTACTACCCCATTACTACCACTACTTCTACTATCTCATTAGTACCATTACTACTCCACTACTTATTACAATACTACAATATTACCCCATGACTATCAATACTCCATAGTTACTCCAAATATCACCCCATTACTACCCCTACTATTCCCGGAAAAATCATTTGTGCCTTCCAGTAATTGAGACATTATTCTCCTGACCAGCTGCCAGCGAATACAAACACATTGTGTAATAATATCAATATCTGTTATAATGAGATTATGACTCATTTATTTGTTTGAATACTTTGACAGTAAATGCTAACTTAATGGTGTGTCACATTCTACATTCCCTCTCTGTTTAAAATCATTTAGATGTGTGTTTACCCATATTGGATCTACAACATCCTGAATATAATTTATTTCAGAGGAAGGAAATTTGGCTCTGGTTAATCTCCAGTCCTGTAGATAGTTTACTCCCAATTTCTCCAGCATGTACAACCCAAACACAAATGTCGATTTGTATCCAAATCCAACTGGGATATTATGGTTGATGAAAGTGTATTGAACGTGATAGGTCACTAAGTAGGTCAGTACTTCTAATCAGTATTGATTAGATATAACTGTTTCTTATCTTGCCTATAAGAGAAGTATGCTGGTCTAGCACTCTCTTTCTCTCTTTCTCTCTCTCTCTCTTTCTCTCACTCTCTCTTTCTCTTGCCCCCTTCTTTCCTTAAACACAAAATCCTCAAGAGACTCCCTACAGTGCAGAGTCACCCGGATTTCAGTAGTGTTCCAGTATATTACATCATTATCTGTCACTGCCTGGGCTTTCTCACCATCACTCACAAGTACTGATAGTGTGTGTGTGTGTGTACGTGTGTGTCAAGCTGTCTCGGCGCTAGGTCACTCTGACATGCTTATTTTGGATCTTTTATCGATGTACCACTCAACACACACACACACGCACACTACAGGACAGGAAGTTCTCCTCAAATGGTGCCCTTAAATGGTATCTGTCCGGTGTTTTGTTACGGTACATGAAGACAATGTTTGTTATAGTTTGAACACTGAACGTTTCTGGTGTCAGTGTACGGTACTGAAACACAAGAACAACGCTAAATATGTGTTTCTGGGTTTGGTGTAGTTGCTGGCGATGAGATGGCCTTTTAACGACACAGTGTTCGGACTCTTCCTGTGTAAGCTATTTCCCTTCCTGCAAAAGGCTTCAGTTGGGATCACAGTGCTCAATCTGTGTGCTCTCAGTGTGGACAGGTAGGACACACATTCACACATGTAAACAAGTTGTAGTGTCAACATACTGTAGGTAATAACTGTTTTTTTTAATGCTTGGTGTGTTCAGGTATCGTGCTGTGGCCTCATGGAACCGTGTGCAAGGTGTGGGAATACCTGCCTCGACCGCAGTAGAAATCATGTGTATCTGGATATTGTCCATTCTTCTGGCTGTTCCTGAAGCTGTGGGTTTTAACATGGTCAGCTTTGACCACAACAACGTGACTGTACAAACCTGCATGCTCAAGCCAGAATCACAGTTTATGACTGTAAGTATAGACACACACACACTGCTAAACTCACAATAAACACTCTATACATGTATACAGGGTCAAAGGGGGGCCTGGAGCCTATCCTTAGGGCACAAGGCAGAGTACTCCCGAGACAGGAAGCCAATCCATCGCCGTCCACATACACTGACATGCTCATTCACACACTATGGGGCAATTTGAGAATGCTAATTAGCCTAACCTGCATACCTTTGAATTGTGGGAGGAACCCAGAGAACCTGGAGGAAACCCACCAAGGGTGCACAGATCTTGAGGCAGGAATTGAACCTCTACCCTGGAGGTGAAAGGCCACAGTGCTAACCACTACACCTAGCTCTAAACTTCACTGTATTATGTCTGGATATTATACAGGTAATGTCTGGATATTAACACTGAGGAAATGCACTAGCAAATCTAGTGTAAAAAGTCTTGTCAATGTAATTTGTCAAGGTTAAACTGTAGTACAAAAAACTTACAGTATACATTAGCTAGGAAACTAGCAAACTTTGAAGCTGAACATATCCTAGCACATACCTGTTTGGACTTTGTACAGACACTGGACAGGTATAATGACAGTAAAAACAAACCAAAACTGCTGTAAACATTAACATTTTCCTCAGATGTGTTGAGATATTACTAGAAAAATACTTCAATTAAATAATAAAATCAACCACTTTGTGCGTGTAGTTTTACAGAGACGTAAAGGACTGGTGGTTGTTTGGGGTTTACTTCTGCATACCGTTAGCATGTACGGCTATCTTCTACACTCTGATGACCTGTGAGATGCTGAATTACAGAAAAGGAAGTATGAGAATCGCACTCAGCGAACACATCAAACAGGTGAGGCGTTTGAAGAAAATCCTTAATCCTTAACAGATTCCTGTATTTTAGAAACAATTTTTAAAGGAATTTGTATTTGTAAAATGAATTTTCTTTGTTCAATTTATTTACACACTGTTATACTTTTAATTATATAGTTGCACTGAATGTGGTGTGTTTTTGACTAAATAACAGCCACACATTTTTAGTAATCTACAGGGTGAATTCATATAATTCCGTATGTGCGTGTTTGTTGGCAGCGCCGTGAGGTAGCGAAGGCTGTGTTCTCTCTGGTGCTAATCTTCGCTCTGTGCTGGTTTCCTCTTCACCTGAGTCGCATTCTGAAGAAAATGGTATACTTTCAGCACGACGTGCAGCGCTGTGATCTGCTGAAGTAAGAAACATGCTAAAATCAGATCACTTCACAATTTGCAACATTTCTTCAATTTATGGATCATTTTTTTAAACACAGTTGTAATGTTGATGTTTCCCAGTATTAAAATAATTCCCTTAACACATGTGAGGTAAATGTTGATATTCCCAATAAATTTCTGTTGATTCCACTTTCATTGTAGCTTTATATTGTTTACCAGCAATGTTAATATGTTTACCAGCAATCTCTTAACTAGCAAAATTGCTACCCTCCATTATTGCCAAACTGACTTGGCCCAGTTTCTATTTTTGGTAGCTGTGGTGTCCTTCCCTACACATCATTGTCGTACCAACATTGGCTAAGAAGCACTTTTTATAACAACATCACCAAAGTTAACCCAACACTAGCAAGGTAGATTTAAAGATTCTATTGTCTCTGATGGCCAAACATTGGCACGATGGTAAAATGAACTCTTGGCCAACACAGTGAAGGTAGATTCACAGTTGGCTGATATTTTAGTGGTTATGCTGGCCCAGTTTTGGCCCAATGGACAAAATTATATAAGGCCAATGTTGATAAGGTACAGTACAATTATTATGGGTAACTGAAATTCTGTTGGACAAGATGCCATTGGGTCAATATTCGTAGGAGACATTTTAGGATGCCTGAAATTCTAGTGGATCTAATGGCTCAATGTTGGCCCAATGGACAAAATATTATCTTAGGCACTGTTTCAGGGTACAATTTAAAGATACTGTAATTCTAATGACTTCTATGGTCCAAAGTTGCTCGAATAACCAAGATGACACTGGGCCAGTACTTACAAGGTGGATTTAGAGATGACCAAAATGCAAGTGGCTCTAATGGTGTAATATTGGCCCAATGGACAAAACAAGTTTGGGCCAATACTGGTACGGTACATTTAAAGGTAAATGGAATTCTGCTGCTTCTGATGGCCCAAAATGGCCCAATGGACAAGATGACAGTGGGCAAATATTTGCAAGGTGGTTGTAACTATGGCTAAAATTCTAGTGGCCCTAGCGGCCCAACGTTTGCCCAATGGAAAGACATTCCTTTTTGTTCAGTTTGCTTCCTCGACTTCTACCCTATGGTCACTATTGGCCAACTGTCTATGAATAATTTTATTTTATATTATTTTATTTTATTACCTTCCCATGTCCAAGTTAAAAATCCATTTAGATAAATTTTGAATCTGGGGATATTAACATGATACAAATAATAACATTACAGTATTTATATTATATAAACCCAGGTATAACTGTAATGTCTATGTGTATTTAGTTTCCTGCTGGTGCTTGATTACTTCAGCATTAACCTGGCGACGATAAACTCCTGCATCAACCCCATCATTCTCTACCTTGTCAGCAAGAAGTTCAAAAACTGCTTCAAGGTACAGATACTCCTTTTATTGTTTAATCCCTTGTTTACTCACTCCATTATTGCTTGGTCCATCATTTTTAATTGATTTCTTCATATCTAACATTAGATTATTGCGAGATTTTTTTTGTGTCTTTCTGACTGTTTTTTGGCTGGCTTTTTATCTTAACATTCTCTTTATTTTCCCTCAGTCATGTTTGTGTTGTTGGTGTTACTCGGGTTCTCTGCTGAGCAGCATGGGGACCAGCATCCAGTACAAAAACCCTGACCTACAGAATGGCCTTACAGATCGCACAGCGTTGCGGAAGGACAGTTACAACTGAGAACACACACTTAAAGGATCAGGATGGTCCCAAAAGCAACTGGCATGCTGAGATGATGGACATTGGCTGCCGAGATGGCTGATCTCAAAATCATCGTCTCAAAATGCTTGAAAAAGACTTTTTTGTGCACATCACCGGAAATTATAAAATTTAAACCACACGTTTTGATGCTGATAGTGTTATTGTAGAAAAGGGCTATATTGTATTCTATTGTACTATTTTGTTTTATATTTATTCACGTGAGAACTTTAAACAGTATCAGTAAGCCAACAATATCATCATATACATTGGCAATAAGTTATTTAAGGCGTTATATTTGAAAGTTTTGAATAAGCTATTCAAAATTTAAAAATATAATTTTCTTTCCTTCAATTCATTTTCAGATATGATATTTCAGAAGTTAGTACATTATTGGATGCATAGCTAATACATGGCCATGTGACCAATAAAATTGGATTTTTTAAAACCATGCCCTGCTTGGTTTTTCTCTATGTTCTCATCTTGGTTATGAACCGCTGCCAATAAACTTTATGATGAAGGATTCTGCTGCTGCTTAGCCCATTTTACTGCCTCTACAGTGGCTTGAGTTTCCCTAAAGAACGTTGTGGAAGAGCAAGCATCAGATTAAAAATCACAAACTTTCAGTACGAGTTAAGCTGATTCTACCCTTTTATAATGCCTTCAGAAAATTGCATCATGGCTAGTAGGTATGATCTGCTATTATCATGATGCATTTGACTGCATTTACTTAAAAATAAATAAATAAATAAATAAAAAGTAGTATTAATCACACAGATTTGTTTTATCACCCCTTGTATCATTTGTTTTGTAATTTACTGAAAAAACTATAAATACTGTATATACTGTAAACTATATATTAAAATAATTAAATGCTTGTTTTTAATTCTCGGGTCTTGATTTCTGGATTCTGATTTCTTTTAATGGATTGATTCATTTTATATAACAGGAGCTACAGGGCTTGGTACATTATTGAGCCTCTATGGTAAGTGCAGTAACAGTGGGGCAAAAAAGTATTTAGTCAGCCACCAATTGTGCAAGTTCTCCCACTTAAAAAGATGAGAGAGGCCTGTAATTTTCATCATAGGTATACCTCAACTATAAGAGACAAAATAAGAAAAAAAATCCATAAAATCACATTGGGTCTTTCAGCATGACAATGATCCCAAACACACCGAAGGAGTGGCTTCGTAAGAAACATTTCAAGGTCCTGGAGTGGCCTAGTCAGTCTCCAGATCTCAACCCCATAGAAAATCTTTAGAGGGAGTTGAAAGTCCGCATTGCCCAGCGACAGCGCAAAACATCACTGTTCTAGAGGAGATCTGCATAGAGGAATGGGCCAAAATACCAGTAACAGTGTGTGAAAACCTTGTGAAGACTTACAGGAAAAATTTGACCTCTGTCATTGCCAACAAAGGGTATATAACAAAGTATTGAGATGAAATCTTGTTATTGACCAAATACTTATTTTCCACCATAATTTGCAAATAAATTCTTTAAAAATCCTACAATGTGATTTTCTGGATTTTCTTTTCTTATTTTGTCTCTCATAGTTGAGGTATACATATGATGAAAATTACAAGCTTCTCGCATCTTTTTAAGTATAATATACAGAACAGTTGCTAATAGCTAACACAATTAACACATTTAGAGCTGACAAGTTTAGAGTCATATTAACTGTAAGAAGAGATTTATTCAACCTCTTCTTTGAAGGAGTCTCCAGTGTCAATGCTCAATTACAGTCAGAGGTAAAGATGAAACTATTGAAAAAGTTGCATTTGTTTTATTTCTTTGATCCCCCCCCCCCCTTTTTACATGAGAGGAGAACAATTGCTTTTAGCTGATATTAAATAAACAATACAAAGGGAAAAAAATAGATTCACAGAAGGTCCACAATGTTTCATAAATTTTAATTCATAAATTATGAACTAATTTGAATTCATAAATTAAAATAGTTTTATAGTACTATAGTATAAGGGCAATAAAACATTTTGTGACATTCTGTTAAAAGAAAATATCTTCATGATTTTATTTCTTACTCAAATTTTGATTCACATCCTTCTGTGCTAAATTCCTCCCCAAAGAAAAGCAATGGAAAGTTCATCTACTGCAAACAGCCGTAAAACCCGTTCCTGTGTCTAAAGAATAAAGTGCTGCAGTTAAAGAATTAACATCAGCACAGCTCCGCTTTCATGTTCAAATAATCAGAGATGTGGGTTAGAACATATGTTGTTACACATGGTAGTAATTACACTCTTTTTCCCCCTTCATTTCCCTGGCTCTCTCTCATAGTTTGTCATTCTCCCTCCCTCCCTCCCTCCTTCTGTCTATCTCCTGCTCTGTCACCTTATAGCACAGAAGAACGTGTTACAGATGGGGCTGACATTTGAAATCTCTGCCTAAATGGAGAGAGCAAATCTAGGGAGTGTGTCAGGCTGTGCAATCACCTGACACGACTGTCACAGATAGGCTGCATGAATCTGCAGTCTGGGTTAGAAACAAAAGAACCAACCCCTGAGCCTTGTAGTATTCTGTAGTCTGTAATTGGGTACAAATATTTGCATTGAACTCATTAATAATAAAATAGTAAGAGTTACGTTTTATCCTGTGTAGGGTCGTCGTGTGGCTGGAGTCTATCCAACGGCGCTCAGGACACAACACAATGGACACCATGTATGGGGTGCCAACCCAAATCAGAACACAGGCTAAACACTAGAGGTAGCTCAAGGCCAGGTTTTAAATCCCACGGCCAACAAGTGGTCCCTGTTGGGCCCTTAAGCAAGGCCCTTAACCCTCAACTGCTCAGATGTATAATGACATAAAAATGTAAGCCGCTCTGGATAAGGGCGTCTGTCAAATGCCTACTGTAAATGTCACTCTGCCAAATGCCTAAATGTAACACACTACAGGCAATTTGGAAACACCAATCAGCCTACAATGCATGTCTTGGGACTGTGGGAGGAAACCGGAGTTGTTGTTGGTCTTTCAGCTGATCCCATACATAACTTTGGCACAGGTTTTACACCGGATGCACTCCCCGACACAACATTCACTTTTTTCCAGAGTTGGGACCAGCACTGCATGTAGTGGCTGGGAATCGAACCGCATGGCAGGTGAGAAACCTATCACTGAGTCACCAATGCCCCTAGGGAGCAGTGGCGGCTACTGGTCTGTCAAATAGGGGAAGCTCATTTTCGGCCTCACTTTCACGGCTCATTTTCACTTG
>JAQMYJ010000015.1:22835100-22847548 GCA_030014305.1 Clarias laeviceps | reverse complement strand
CCCTCCATGATTTCTAAGTAAGAGAACTTGCAAAATCACAGGGTGATCAAATACTTATTGACCTCACTGTATATATTTTTATCTTAAATATATTTTAAAGATATCTAGTATCAGATATCTTAAAAATATAGACTAAGAAAGTAATTAAAGAAGCTATTTACATTTTCTAACTATCTTCTATCTTTCTATATTTTCCTAAAATATACATTTAGTATTAAAGTGGCCTTTAAGGATAAAGAGGCTGAGCTGAGGAGCTATCAGACATTTCGCACTTTGTAATTCGTAGCTTTACTGTATCTAGATCAGTGTTGTTATAAACAGCTAGTTTGAGATGAAATTAGTCAACCAATAGTGTCACCAAAATAAAGGGAACACCAAAATAAAGTAAACAAAGACGTACAAAACATCTCAAGATAGATTAAATTTAATTAACAACACACGTGACACCTGTTTAACTTTGGACACAAATTGCACTGAAGTTTTTTTTTCTTTATGTGTGTATTTTTTTCCTACTCCTCAATGAGTAAGTCCGGGCGGATGGAGTGTTCCTGTGCGATGGCCGCCAACTCCTTCAGGAACTCAGCGTAGAGGAATGCGGCAAACACGCCGTTCCTGGACTGAGGAGGAACGTTGGGACACGGAGGGAGAGACTTCAGCAGCCGCCCGGAGACGTGGCCGTCGAGAAACCAGCCGAGTCTATTTTCCTGCAGGAAATCCCGCTCTGAGAGACAGAGAGAGTGAGGGGAGGGAAGAGGCAGACAAATGAAGGAAACTGTTTTATGTGTAGTGCTAGATTTATCCCAGTTTGGCGACACGTAAATCACTTATGAGTGGAAGGATTTCCTTGTGTCAGGAATACATTTAACCTGATTAGCTCGTCCTAGCATACAACACTACATGTCTAAATTTAGTGGACTTTCCTTCTGATATTTTGCTGTTGTTTAGTACACTATTGGTGTGTGCACAAAACAGAGAACGGGATTTCAGATCATGCAGTAAAAGTACGTATAAAATTAACATCTGTAACTAAAATATTCCTAAAAATCCTTTTCACCTCTATCCTTTACGGCTTCATCTCTGAGCAGCAGGTAGTGAGTGGTGTCTCGTACCATCTGAGCAAACTCAGGCCTAGAGGTTGCGTGCTGCTCAATCTGGCAACCCACAAAAACCAGCACCTGCAATACACGAACACCTGTGGGTGTCACTGAGAATCCTGAGAATATACTATGCTAAATAAGTGATGTACTGTTGAAAAAAAATCGAGACCTGGTAAAGAGAGCGGACGCTGGGCTGGAAGACGGTTTGGGTGTCGAGCAGGAAGCAGCGCAGCAGGGGCTGTGGGTATGCTGCCAGTTGAGCCAGGATTCCCGTCACCAGCAGGTTCACCTCTAGGGGATTCTCCAGCATGTTCTCCAGGCGAGAGAGCAGCACGCTGATGAACGGGCCTGCAGTTGGGCAAAATCAATAATAATAATAAAAAGAAGAAATCAGTAAATTGTGCATCAGGTTCAGGCAAAAGAAACATTACCTGTAAATGGGCTATGTTTGTTTCCATCGCCATCTGCTCCTCCGTTCGTTTCCTCATCTTCATCAACAGTGCAAATCGAATTAAAGTCAAGTTCCGTTTCTTCACCATACAAGACCGCAGTCAACCTCTGGAAATAAACATTATCTCCCATCATGCTGTGTTTATCCCAGTTAACAAGCTGGAGGCACTGGGAAACAAAGTCCTGTTCAGTATATTGCACCGACAAGATATTGGATGGCTCCTGATGTTGCTCTTCCAAAACAGTTTTCTGGTCATCTTGAAGATGAGTACAATTGTCTGTATTCTTCCCATCAGACTGTCCGTTTAATAGAAATGAAGCGTCTTCGAATCCCTGATTTTGTACCTTATTGTTTACGTCATCCTGTGTACTACCCTTGATGTAAAAACGTGTGTTGTCGTTTGCTTCAGTTTCTATTATCTCGTGATTTTCACTCCTGGGAGCATTTTTCACTGACACGCTCCGGTCATCCCGTGCATCCCTCTGTGCGATAAGATTATAAACCAGTACATCGTCCTGGAAGTCTGACTCTTCGACGTAAGACCCGCGAATTAACACGATGGCGCTTTTCCTCATCTCCTGAATGTGTTGCGGAGGTTGAAGTCTCTCTGCAAAATGGAAGTCCTGCTTTTCCTCTCCATCGGGAGCGGCGTCAAAAGTGTTGTCCCACTCCAGCTCTGGTGTTCGACTTGAAACGGTGCGAGGCGGTGTCGGGGACCGATGGAGTGGAGGCGTGGCAAGAGGCGGACATTCATATTCGTCCTTCTCTCCATCCTCCTGCTCCTCAAGTTCCTCTACTGCTTGGTAGTTCTCTGGCGACGGATTGAGTCCATTGTAGGGGGCTGACCATAGCTGACACGCCCGAGCGCTGGTGCTGATCATGCTCCGTGCGTCATTCAGGTATTGGAGGTAGTTTTTGTAAATCACCGGCTCAGAGGTCATCCAGCAGGAATTTCTAAAACCTTCCAGACCAAGAGAAAGGTCTTCAAACCCTGGATGAAATGCACACCAGTGGAAATATTAGAAAATAAAAAAACACCATTTATGAAATGGGCTACTTTAATTGCAGTTGCATGGTTGCAGGTCATTCAGACACATTGACTTGGACAAGAGGTCATTACTGGAGACGTTTAGACAATTTAAACTCTCAATCAAATGTCTTGTCATTACCCATCTTCCCCATCAGCAGCTCTTCGGTGACCTTTGACCAGAGGACATAGTCTGGTTTATGGGGCATTGTTGGAGAGGTACAGGGTCTGTCCATGAGGAACGAGGGAGTGAGAGAAATAAAAGAAGCAGCGCTAGAAGAGTAGCAGTCTCGCTCTCTGAGTCTACGCTGACCTTTGCGTGGCAGGTGAGAACACGGAATGAGATACCTGAATGAGAAGAAGAAAAATTTGTACAGGATTTTTAAAAAAAAAAAAAAAAAAACTACATTTGAAAAAAATGGCAGGAATAAATCTACAAGCAGGAAATCATAGTGTATACCTGAGAATAAGCTCCAGCATGACGTCCTCACAGTACAGACCGATCAAAGTGCGAAACAGTGCCAGAGATACAGTTCCCAACTAAACCATAGAGAAAAAAATAGGAACTAGTGTAAAGTAGTCAAAATGAGGAGATAAGGACTGGGCTAGCTACGTCATTCATTGCTGATCATCGTATGTAACACCGGCACATGACGGAAATCTGGCACGAACCTGAAAAGGAGTGTTGATTCTGCTGACGAGTGTGTCAAGAACGTTGACGTTGTCATGACGATGCTTGAAGACGAAAACAAGAAAGGTCTGGAGGAGGGCGGGGTCAGAGATGTGCCGCAAAAAGAGCTCCAGATATGCTGTCGTGGTCATGACTTCCTCCAAAGTCAGCTGATCAAAGCAGACAAAGCTTAGACCAATAAGAGATCACAGGGAAAATAAATAAGAGCAAAGAATCTAGCAGTTATCACCTTGTGGAGTGCAGGAGCCATGACTGGCACAAGGAAACCGTTATAGATGTAGCCAAGCAGCTGATCTCTTACAGAGTGATGCGCCACCTGGAAACAACAGGGGACAGAAATGACAAAAAAACAGAAATTAACTTGACCCAGGTCCTGAGAAAGAGTTCTTGGATCATAACTCCACCCCCTAGTAATGACCACGCCCAAAATTGGCAGATTTTCTCAAAATGTTTTCCTGAAAAACATTTCTTGCAGAAAACTTTAGCCAGTCATGAGTTTACATACATTTACATTACGTATGTGTATTTATCAGCATGTTGGTGGCCATATTTTTTGGAAATCTAAAAACCTTTGAGGAACAGATTCCTATTAGTTGATTGACACCAATTTATGGCAGTAATAGTTTTTTATGGAAATTATCAAAATGAAGTCCATCATGGTAAAAATTATGTCATGGAATTGATATAAGCCAAGCAATAAGAGTAAAAAGAAAAATAATAGGGTTTAGTATAATAGTAATACTGTGCAAAAGTTTTCACCCCTCCTCGTTTCTTCATATTTTGCTTACAAAGTCCCAAACTTTCATGTATTTTTAATATAGTCTTGAGGAATAGTTCTCCAGGCTTCCTGAACAACTTTTTTGGCTCTCATTTTAGAGCCATATTAACTATAGCTTAACTATATTAAGGCATGAACCAGTAAGAAACGGGTGCAGATGATGACAGATGATCAGGCTGGTGAATAGTATTACTGCAGATGCTGAATGCTGAGTGGTTGGAACAGACGAGAGGTGAAATGAGGTTGTTACATAAACAACCAATTTTTAAATTGTCGCAGTAAAACATCTGTTTTCATTTCTTTCATTTAATCAACATAATTTAATATAATGAATGTTATACTGTATTTATTATTTTAAAAAAATGAAACTATTGCACATCATATCAATTTGTTTATTTCTATGTTGTTTTATGTTGGTTAAATGTCACACTTTCACAGTTTGGGAGGCATGTCTCTGGCGTCTGAGCCTCACCTTACACACGGTGCTACAGAAGTGTAGAGAGTTGAGGAACTGTACAAGCGCTGGAATCTGCATCCAATCGGCTTCCTCCAAACAGTGCCATCCTTCACTGCAGACCTGGAGCTTAGCTGGAAGCCAGGAATACAGACCACTCAAGCCTGTGGCCAATACCTGCGCACACACACACACACACACACACACACACAGCCGCTGCTGTTACAGAAATTTATTCAGCATCTGCTGACTAATTACAGTCCTTCTGTCTGCTTGGACAGGAATATCAAGGGCAAATGGTAATGTATTAAAAAAAAACGCTTCATTTACCAAGTACAGAGATTTGTGTATGGGATTAAGATCTGGATTAAAAAGCGGGTGGGGACATGCTGTCATGGGGTGAAGTCATTGGAATGAAATCACTAGTGTGTATGTTTGTTTGTTCCAGTTATAGTTAAGCCATCTCTCTCTCTGTCTATCTCCTCCTCCAAGCATTATAATATTTTATAAACAAGGTGAATTTGACAGATGACACCAGTTATTCCAATAAACAAATATGCATCTAACAAATACTACGAATAATTAAGTCATTACTTGAACTCCAATGTGAACTCCAAGTATTGGAGTCAAGAAGCATTCATTATTCTCTCTCTCTCTAAGAGAGCAGCTGGACACTAAGCCTCCCCTCCCTTTCCTCTTCCTGAAAATTTAGTAACACTCTTATATAAGTGTTGTGTGTGTGTGTGTGTGGGGGTGTTTGGTTCTGCACTTTGATAAACTTAGGTCAACTTACTGTTATATACAGAATAAAAAATATTTCATCCAGTCATTCTACAAGGTTGAAAAATGGGGTAATATGAGATGAAATGAAAAATATTGCATAACAAGGTTGTTTCTGTATGCCAAAACACAAATTTCCAACAATTTTTTTTGGAGACAGATTTTTTTTAAATAACCACACCCATATACTAACAAATATACATCCATGAGAGATTTAGGTTTTCTCGAGGCATGCAAAACTCCATAAAAGGCAAAGCTGAAAAAATAAATCCAAAATGACTACTAAATGGTAAAGCATTTCATTTGGCGCCACCTGCCTGTGCGTGCAATATCATCCACTAATGCAGCTCATCCATACTCATTGACTCGTCCTCTTTTTATAAGGTGCCATTACTTTTGGCTTTATTGACTAAACTTATTTTACATGTTATTAAGCATCAGAGTAGGAAACAGACACCACGACTACGCCGAGATCACTCACCGGGCAGAAGTAGGTGTTCTGGGTGATGTGATCAGCCACGGTGATGTCGTGCGCTGACGACGCCACAATAAGAGCGAGAGCATCACGGGCCTGCGCACCCACTGGCCCGTCACGGTGCACGAAAGGCAAGAGGAGTGAGAAGAGCAGGAAGTTGGCAGCACCCTGATCTTGCCCACTGTGGAAGAGGAAAAGCTGGAGGGCGGAGTCATCACGTGCCAGGATGTGACACAGCCGGTGCAGCAGTCGCACCAACTCGGCCTCCACCGGCGCTGAGCTGGTGCTGGAACCGCAGGAGGAAAGCAGCATGGCGAACGGGCGCAGGATAGGCCTGTGGTGCAGCATGGGCTGGCGTGCCCGTGTCACCAGCATCTCGTACATACACAACTGCTCCAGCTTCACCTCTTCTGTAAAGTCACGCCGCAGGCTCCAAACGAACAGGCGCTCCATTACGTTCTCCAGGAGCACAAACTCCAGAATGGGGCCCATGGCTCCGCCCACACCGCACTCCTCCTCTGTCAGGAGGAACAGCATGTGCTCCACATAGTTTTGCACAGCACTCGCTTCGTCACTGGAGATCGGGGTTAAACGGAGGTGACCACTGTTGCGGGTCGGCTCATGCTTTTCCAGGATTCTCAAAACCTAACAACGTGTTAGTGTGTTAGATGATTGAAGACCTAGCTTTTGTGAAATATCTGTTTTAAAGTCACACTAAGCAAACTATATGCTCAAAGGGCTACCACAGGTGTTATTCATAACTAACTGAAGATGCTAAATGGTCTTGTATTACCTGTGCCCAGTGGTTTTTGAAGACAATCATGCATGTTTCAGGGTCTACGCCGCTAAGATTTAGTATCCGCCCCCCTCTGGGACTAGTGGAGACTGCAGACGCCATCATCTTCCCAGTGTGCAGGAGGAGCTAAACCATAATGCAGCTGACATCTGGATCCTTGCCATGATGTCCAAAAGACAGTAGCAGGACCAGATACAGAGGAAGCATGTTGCAGCTGGTGGAGCGAAAAAAAGAAGATTTGAAATACAGGTCAAAAACCATTGTGTTTATTCTACCAATATCACTATTTGAACAAAAACTGTGTTCTCTAATGTTGATGTTCTCGTCTATGAGGCGTGAACACTTATTACTGCTTTAATAAAAATCACATTTTATCAGATTGGATTGAATGTTTTACAGTTGAAGTGTCAGAGCTAGGCTGGACTTCCTGACTTTTCCGATTGTTTTGTTCCTTTGCGGCGGCTCTCAGCTCGTCCCAGTAGGGTGGAGGCCCTGATCTAACATTCCCAGCATTCCTCACCATTCCCCAAAATCCTTACCTCAGCACGGCCACGGCTGCAAGCAGAGTCCCGGACTGAGACCGACAACAAGAAGAGAGAGGGAAAGGTTTAGATTAAAATGAACAAACAGAAACATTATCTTTTAGGCTGTGAGAAATTAAAGTGGTTTAAGGAGAAGGATGAGGAGATCAGGAGATCTGACTGTACATAAAGAAAACATAAGTGTAAATATTATTCTTTTTTTTTTAAATCATATCTAGACAAGAGTGTGTTGCCAGATGTGGAAATGGGCAATGGTTCATTTTTAGTGAATCTCATGGGGGGCGGGGGGGCCGGGGGGGGTATGGATAAGGCACACACAGGCACACTCACACACACAGATGTTAATACAAGACTAGGATTGTCTTAAACCCTCTAAAAGCTCATAAAAACTCACACACTATATGAGACATGTTTCACAAATCAGTTTTATTTTAAATGCTAAGTAAATTAATAACAACTGATAAAAAGCAGGATATTATGAAACCACCATTCTGTTCTAATGACTCACAGGTTGGCTCACATGATAAGTCGCATGAGGGAAATATCATTTATCGCTGCTCTAATGCAAGTGATAACATGAACTAGCTCACTTCGCAGACGTTCCACAAAATGAAATGTAACTAGAAATTGATTAATAGCTTGACAAATTGATTGCTGGTAAATTTGCTGTGGTATAAAAGGAATAAAACACTTCAGGGGGGTAGCAGTACCAAGACTCACAACTCTGCTGACCGATACTATCCAACAAAACTGATATAAGAATGAGAATCCTCAGGGACCTTCTGCTACGATATTATCACAATACTTTCCACATGTATGACGATTCGGTACGCATCATGATTTTATAAGTATCCCATATTGATTTTTTTTTTGTTACAATTCTTAACACGCATAGCAAAGAATTTGCTCCAATCACACAGGATGCTGTACTGCCTGCCAAAGAGTGAATAATGTAAAAATCTAATTTTGAGTTAGTGTGGTGATTCCTGAATCGCCAAACAAAAGAGCTGTGACTGAGTCTAATTTTTTCCCATGTCTCTATTGGATAATATTAGCTGTCTTATAACTAAAACGTCACAAGCTAGATGAGAAATGAACCTGGGGGACATGCTGTTACAGGAAAATAATCAATGACATGATTATGGTGTGATGGGTGCTGAAGTGAAGCAAAATTAACGTTATTCTGTGCATTAAGTGCATTATTTCAATTTTTTTTAAAAGGTGTTTAATTCCTGTTATCCCACAGCAGTCTAATAAAGATATGTCCATTAAAACCAAAACTCTGAACAAACAAACAATCAAGTAGTAGGTGTTAGGGACAGGAATCACTGGAGACCAATAATAATAATAATAAAAAAAAAAACCTTTAAAAATAAAAATTTTATAGGATACAGGAATCACGACATGAAAGAATCATAACCTAAACATAAGAATCATTTTCTCCTGCATCTCTATGGGATAATTATAGATATCTCATACCACTGAGACCTCACAAGCTATATGAGGAATTTCCATACTGTTACAGGAAAATAATGAATGACATGATTATGGTGTAATGAGTGCTGAAGTGAAGCAGAGTTATGGTTAGTTACTGTTATCACCAGGGATCACGATAATCATGATACCTAGGTGTCGATTCAATTTGTATTGCATTATTGTATTTATCAGGATATTTATATACTGTATACACCATGATAATTACATATAGTGTGTGTGTGTGTGTGTGTGTGTGTGTGTTTTATATATATCGTTCAGATTCCGTAACAATTCTAAACAAACTAAAATAGGTGAATTATTTTAATTAGTATCACCGTATCAATTTCTAGTATTTGATAGTGTATGTATATTATTTATGCCATGTCTAAAATCCATGTTTAGTTGCAAGTTTTAATTAGGATTCTTTTAATTACATACACATAATCTACGAGTTCAATAACTTACTGTTATATATTTATTTATTTGCTTTTTTTTTTTAGTTCATTTTCTTCCTATTTTATTTACTAGTTTGTTATCAATACTAAAGAACAACACTATAATAAACAAGTTTTATGGATTTAGAGCTCACACTTGTTGAGGCAGAAATAAATCCGGTATAAATCTCACCCTTTATATTCTGCTGTGAAGAATGTTATTCTTCTTCTGGAAAAGAAAATCAATCAAACTTCTGAAAATTTTCGTCCACGGATTAAAATCCACATAATTAAGAAAAAAAAAAAAAGAACACTTCTTTATATTAATGGAACACTGCGGTGTGTGTGTGTGTGTGTGTGTGTGTCGGGCGGCTCAGGGTCAGACTCAGAGTAATCCGCCGGTTTACCAGGCGCTCCGGATTTCCCATAAACTCCGCCCACTCATTTACTTACACAAATACGCGCGTACACGCGCGCGCACACATGGGCTCGATCCCAAACCACTGCCTCCTCCCTAAACGAGTGCGCGTGAGTGCATGTGGTTTACACTAAAGTAGTGCACTATGGTTCTTGTAAACGGTTCACAGTTGGTGGTGTTGAATCCTGTGGTCTTGCAACGTTTGAGTTTGGTGCTAAATACGTTATTTTTTTGTAATTACAGATTAGGAAACCTTGAAATGATGTAGGAAAATATAAATATATAAAAATATATATAAAGATTATATAAACAAACAAACAAATAAAAAAGGCTGATGTCTTATTAGAAAGTTTTCAGCGCCCTCTTGTGGTTACCACCTAATAAACACACTTAGGCCTACTCAATGTGAAACGGTGTAAGATTTCTCTCTTATTGCACAGATTTAGGGTGAATTATGTACAGTGAGAATTTGTCACATAATTAAATAAAACATTATGTAAACTTTTTTAAAAATGGAGCACATTTATCTTGAGTTTATCTTGAGTTTATCTTGAGCACGGTGGCTTAGTGGTTAGCACTGTCGCCTTGCACCTCCAGCATCAGGGTTCGAGTCCCGCCTTGGGGTCTGTGAGCATGGAGTTTGCATGTTCTACCTGTGAGTTTCTCTTGGTGGGTTTCCTCCGGGTACTCCGGTATCCTCCCGCAGTCCAAAGACATGCAGATCAGGCTAAATGGCATTCCCAAATTGCCTGTAGTGTGTGTGTGTTAGGTCATGTTGCCAGCTCAACACCTGTTTGTATCTGAGCACTTGGTGGCAAAGGACCTTGGTCAATGGTCCAATGTTCCACTGGTCCAATGGCAGCCCAGGAGCATTAGGGTTCGACCCGGGGATATCCTGATCATTCCCACTTAGATTATAATTCAGTACTACTGAAATTCCAGTATTGTTTTTTTTTTAGATTTTCAAGCCCAAGATCTCTCAACTCCCTGTTAGTGATAATAATTGATTAGAAATGGTAGATTCACCAAGGAGCTCAGTTCAGATCTGAGAAAGAGGATGGTAGATTTACCAAAGGCAAGAATGTTTTATGAAGGCATTTCAAGACAACTGTTGTTTCCAAGATAAGTTTAACTATTGTATGAAAAAAGTTATAGTGAGGTGTAAACAATTTGCTAAGATTTGGAAGAAGACCCAAACGGTCACCCTCAGCTCTGAAGATATTGGTTTTTGTCAGGAGCAACCCAGGAATCACCTGCCATGAGCTTGAAACTGTTGAAACCCGGTGTCAAAGCCAAGCCAGTTTTACATTGCCATGGACTGAAAAAGCCTGCTGTTCAAGAAAGAAGCCCCTGTTCTAAAATTGACACCTCAAGCTAAAAAAAAAAGGCAAAAAAGTTTTCAGCTGACCACATGGACCAGAGATATGTTTGGAGGTGTGAAAGGTGAGGCATTTGACTTCAAGCAGACTGGTGGTGGTATCATAGTAGATTGAACTCATATTAACTTAAACACATCTCAAGTTATACTTCCAGTTTACTTTGATACTGTAAAGCTGCTTCGTGACAATCACCATTGTTAAAAGCACTATATAAATAAAACTGTACATTTGGACTGTTTTGGGCTGCAACTGGTGCAATGAATGAAAGGAATTGAACAATGAAGGATTAGCACTACCTCAACATTTTTCAGCATAGCATTAAAGAATTCTTCTTACAAAGAAGAATGGTCAAATATCCTATGAGAATTCTTGCTGATGTCTACAAAAAAGCATCTGCTAAAGGTGACACTTACAAAGGGACATTAAAACAAATCTAATGTGTGCTGTATGCTTTTTTGTGCTCTGTGTGTATAATATTGACCGTCTCAAAATGACCAGTTCAAGGAAATCATTGCACACCTAATGTTACCATGACAATCATGTCATGATCAGTGCATGAACATTTCTGTACAGTTCTTTCTCTCACTTTATGGTTCTCTAGTTTGGTGTTTGATCCACAAAAGGAGAATGTGTTTTTGTTTTTTTTAATGTTCCATACAGCTAATTAAGTCTCTGGTTAAAGGTAGTGGAGTCACGCTTACAAGCAAACTGTAATATCCACGGGGTGTTTAAGTCAAACTGGAACTTTTGATTGTATTTATCCCTGTTTTCACTAGTGCTTGGATATCATCAAGGTAAAAACTTTTCTGAGCCATGATCAGACTTCACGCCCCAGCCATGTGGAAATGTCTTTGAGCAAGTTCAGGAATGTATGGGGGACATGGCAATAACTCCCAGCCAAGTTCCTGTAATGTGCAAGTGATGTCAGTGATTTGTCAGTGATTGCGTGTCCAGTTCCCACAGACAGATGAGTCTAATAATCCTTTTAGAGCATTTAATGTATCTTTAAATGTATTTAAAGGAATATCTATTTTCATTGAATTCCTAACAAGTAGTACACCAGGGAATGTCCTTATCGAACTGTATCTTTTGCTGTTAAAAATAATACGGGCTCTCAACCTATATGTCTGTTGAATTGTAAAACATCACTTGAATTTTCTTCTGATTTAAATTTCATCACTTATATTGGCAAAGAAATGTATACTTATCTAATGGTCATCATCTCCTGTACCAACTCTGATGATGTATTTGGCTCAAGTGGCTAATTTCCTACCTCTGGAAAAACTTTCATATGACTTACAGAACTAATCTAACCTATCCTGGCTCATATGGGCCTTTGTGGGATTTACTTGAACAATCATTACCTTTTTTTTTTTTTTTTTACTTTTTTTTCTTTAATGTTTTCTTTCACTGAACTGTTTTGCCCTTTGGCTTTTCCACTTTTCTATGATAACTCTTTCATATCAACAGAATATTGTTTGTGTTCAACTGTTTGCTGTCTGTGTCAATTGTATATTGATCTGGCTCTGTTGGTTTCATGTTGCTAAAAATCAATGAAAAATATAATTTAAAAATATACTCAGCAAAAAAAGAAACGTCCTCTGACTTTCAACTGTTTCTACTTTCAGTAAACTTAATGTGTAAATATTT
>JAQMYJ010000015.1:22813615-22831758 GCA_030014305.1 Clarias laeviceps | reverse complement strand
TTTATGTTGATTATTATTTGTTTGTTTTATTTTCAATAGATCAAATTTAATCTCTGGTTAAAGGTAGTGGAGTCACACTTACAAGCAAGAGTAAATAGAAATAAAGTAATATCCATGCGGAGTTCATACAAATCAAGTCAAGTAGGCTTTTATTTTCATTTCAACCATATATAGTTTAGTACACAGTGAAACGAAATGACGTTCCTCCAGGACCAAGGTGCTACAGTACATACAACGTAAATTAACAAAAAATAACTAGCTAACTAAGAAACCTAATTAGCTAACTAGCTGAGAAAGACAGACTGACAAGTTAACAGAATAACTAAATTCTATACAAAAGAGAACACAAAGTGCACGTGCAAATGTGAAAACGAGCGACAACGAGACACATTTCAATACTTCATGGTGATGAGGTGCGGTAGTAACTCGCAGTTCTGAGAAAAAAAACTATATAAACCCCTGATACACTAATGCACTTATCCCAGTGTTTAACTAGTGCTTGCACACCATCAAGGTAGAAAGTTTTCTCAGTGTGTAGGAGCCATGATGGGTTTGCTTGCTACACGTCTAAAACCCAGGAATTCCTGTTATGTCTTGGAGCGAGGATGTGGCAATAACTCCTAGCAGAGTTCCTGTAATGTGCAAGTGGTGTTGGTTAGTGATTGTGTGTACAGTTCCCACAGACAGATGTGTCTCTGTCTAAGAGAAGTTATCCGTCGATTTTCAAGGATCAGACTTTCTACTCTCTGAATGTTCACGACTGCAGTGGGCTCTGAGCCACCTCGGCCAGGATCGTCATTCACAGACCTTTAAATCGTTTGCACCATTCAAATGTTTTACTGTGGCTAGGAGTCTTATCACCTTACTTTTCTTGAAGTCTTCTATAAATGTCACTGTTTTCATTTCATTCACGAGAAACTTCTTCCCAGTTTGACCTGAACACCCCTTGTAGTACTCTGGGTTAAGTATGGAACGTGAATATTTGTCAGTGTGTTGGTTATTTCAAGGTTCCTTTCAATTCTTTTATATCATATCAGTTGTTGGTGTGTGTGTGTATTTTGAGTGAGTGTGAGATTCTGCTATTGTGTCACAATGACTCAAATTTTCCGTAGTGTCCTTGCACATCTTGGTGAGAGTGTGATCTCTAAACTGGATTGCGGTTTGTGTGATTGTGTGTGTGTTTGTATTTTTCAGAGCGAGCAGATAGGAACAAGCCTGAACAACGCCAGTCCAGGTAGGAAGGAATAAATCATACATATTTTCACTAAATGGAATTCACTGAGCTGTCAGAGTTGAGTTTTAAAGTGTGTGCGTGTGTCAGCCTGTTGATATTTTTCCCCTCCCCAATCCAAAGTCCCAAACTTGTTGCCTCGGTAAGCTCCTGGTTTAAGTCACAGGCTCTTTTCTGGAACCTAAAAAGGGAAATTTTGCTCTGAAAGAGTAGAACGTCCTTCTGTGACATCTTATGCTGGAAATACTGGAAATTAAGTCAAGACAAACAAGGTATTGGTTGTTTAACTTCCAGCGTTAAGTTTCTTTTGCATCATGTTGGAGTTCATGTCTGGCTAGAGTTAGGTCTGAGCTGAGCAGGTATGTGAGCACACAGACTGGTGAAAGGTGTAATTTGTCTGAGAAAAACACTTACGTGTGATATTACATCATGCACAAGGATTGTAGGCGCTGTGGTCTGGAGGGGTCTTCAAACATTCATGAAGGCAATGAAAGGAGCTAAAATGGCAGTGGATCGAAAATTTTAAAGAAAAATAATTTCCTGTTTTAATAAAAAAAATATATATATGTTTCATGCACAAAGTTTATAAAATGAAGCAGGCAGCCCTTGTGCAACTTATCTTTGATAATTTCAGAGGCCACATTCTTATTCACTAAAGGACAACATAACTCCTCTGTCCATTGTTATAACTCTGTAGTGTGAAAACGGCTATAACGATGCACTCCTGCCAAATCCTCTAGATTGGTTTCACCTGCCATAACATTGTTTAAACCTAAAACATGTGTCATGAGCTTGTCATGTTACCGAGAACCCGGAAAGCCTTCGCACCATACTGGAGACTTTCCACTGGAGGGCTAATGTAAAGTTATACCCTATCCTCTACATGACCCTGAAGACTACATCAAAAAGTGTTAAATTAATGTCATCTTAATAAGAGCTGAACTGTATCAATTACAAATGTTTTAAAGGTCCAGTATTTTACTGTTTCTTAAAAAAAAGGTTAACGCAGGTCTTCTCCAAAGACTGTGCTAATGCTACAGCTGAAATAAGGTGTGTGTGTGTGTATGTGTGTGTGTATGTGTGTATATAAAATATAAATATTCTTTTTCCTTCATTTTTTTTAAAACTCCCTTTATTTCTTTCCTCGTCCAAATGCGCTGTTTCAGTGTCTATGTAAATGAAGTATTCCTTCCAAACTTTAGGGTTTTCTAATTTTTCTTTTTAACCACAGTGAACCAGGTGCTAGTTCATGTTTGGTGCTATTGCCTGTCAAGAGAACTGGCTTTGTTTTTGCCATGGGCTAGGGAGTCACGTCATTACGTCACTGTATATGTACAGGTACATGTATGTCTGTACTTTCCCGGCAATGCTAGTGGCTAGTTTACTAGCGCAAGCACAACAATGGCTGAACTTGATCATGGCTTTGCGAGCAGTTCCTCTTACTTTATCATTACTAGGAAGCTTTTAAGCTGCCCATTGCTTATTGAGTCCCCTTTTTTTTTTTTTTTCTTTAAAGATGGCAGTCACAAACTTTTAGTTGGTCTTGATAATTCAGTTTTTAAAAATATTTTTTTTTATTATTTGCTTTTAGTCTTTCTTAAATCAAAATTGAGGTGCATATATAACTATATTACAGTAGGTCTTGGTCTTCCTGCTCTGCACACCGATCATGAAGTTTGTCATGGAAGGTGGGTACGATATAAGAAACTGGGGACACAACCCTCGTTCCATGGACAAATGCATTATGCATGTCAAAGTTCTGCTGAGACTTTTATAAAGCTTCTGTAGTCCCTGTGAGCTAAATCGAGTCGGTAGATTTCAAATTTAAGGTGTATTTAGTATAATTTGAACTAACATACCAACTTGATTTAGCTCCGTGGGACTGCAGAAACTTCTTATGAGTCTCAGCTGAACTTTGGAATGCAATTTGGAATAAGGTTTGTGGAATTTGGCCCCAATTACTCGTGTTTTCACGTTTCACGGTCGGTGTGCAGAGCAGGAAAAATTATAATGACCAAGTCGACCATGGTAACGCATTTATAACACACGTATATGCGTTTTGGGGGAAAACAATTTCTTTAAAAATAATAAACTAATGCTACAGGTACAGAAATGTAAAGAACACCCTTCATAATTAAGAATTCAGCAGTGTTACGATATAACATGAGTTGACTTGACCATATGGCAGCGTTGAGAGCCTGCGAATCCAGCGGAATCCAGCAGAATGTCAGTGTTGGATGGGGAATGTTGGTGTGGTCGGTCACTTCGTGATGGAAATGTTTTTCCCGTTACTCAGCATAAGCCCACGTTACTGCTAGGAAACAAGTTCCAGCAAGCGACTGAGTCACAGCTGGAAGCAGCAAAAGTTATTTTTCTCGTGATTTAAAGTAAACTATGAAACCAGACGGGGGGGGGAAAAAGAGGCAGCGCTAAATGTTCTCTTTCTGTTTCAGCTCTCAGGGTGCGCTCTCGTCGATCAGAGCTGCGATAAAAAGAAGTGAGTACGCCTCGGTTTTTAGGGTTCATGAAACCTTAAGGGATTTGGTTGTGATGTAATGTATGTTTTCACTTTGTCAGCGTCCAACAGATCAGGTCCTCCGGCTGACCAGAACAGAGAGAGACGGTGAGTCTGGAAACACCTTTTCTGTCCTGTTTGTTTCCAAGCGTTCGACAGGCCTAAGCACATGTTGTGTTCTTGTCAGATAGTTGTTTTTATTTTGTTGTATGAATGTTAGTCTCAAAAACAACTTGAGGTTATGTCTGAGAGTATATCTAATGCAATTTCTTTGGGACTAGAGCCTGATGAAATGATGCGTTATTCTAACCAGTAGGCGATGCTGCTGTGATGTGCCAGTACTGGTATTGGTGGTTATTTTTTCCCATAGCAGCACACCCACATTCAAATCTTTTACATCAACTTGCAAAGACTTAGCACTGTAAAATGCATCTTTATATTGTGAAGAAGTATTTGCTCCTTCCTGAGTTTTTTTAAATTTTTTGCATATTTGTCTCACGTTTAATATTTTAATATTAAACAAAGATAATCTGAGTACATATAAAATGCGGTTAAATGATTTCATTTATTGAGGGTGAAAAAAGCTGTCCAAACCTGCCTGGCTCTGTGTGAAAAAGTTATTGTTCCCTAAACATAATAACTGGTTGTGCCACCCTTGCAATCAAGCGTTTGCGATAACTTCTTCACTTCGTAACACAGGTTCTCTTTAAGTGATTTCTTGATTAACTTAAGTGAAATTTAATGCGATTTTCCAAAACAACACTTAATTTAAGATTTTTTTCCTCATCTCAGGAAGTGTATCATATAACTAATGATTTATACTTATTACGGAACATTTAAAAAAAATTTCAAATGTCAAGCCTCAAGTCTGAGCTGTAGTCTTACTCTGCACTTTTTTTAACCAATCAGAATCAATCTTTCGATAGCACCATGACACAAAATAACCTGATCTTAAGTATTTGCTAAAATTTTGACTGTAGGCGCCCAGAGATCACCATCCTTTCAGCTGAACGCCTGCCCACAAACTCCTGGTTCCCGGGGGTGTCTGGGGCATTTCCGCCTCCACCACCCCCTGCTCAGCCATCTTGGACTGGTCCTGTTACAGTACAGGTAAGGAAAGCTGTAATACTAGTTTTGTTACTGCAGTACACGGTGGAGGGGAAAGCATGTCGAATCGGTGAAACCGCTGACTAAACACAAGGTCTGGATTCAATTCGTCTGACGTTCTTTCCCCAGCTTCCCCCGCCTTCATATGAGCAGGTGATCCGAGAAAAAAGTCGGGAGCAGAAGTCCCAGACTTCCTCCGTCTCCTCATCCTCTTCCTCCTCCACGCCATCGCCGTCCTCCGCGTCAGCATCCTCTTCATCCTCCGCTCCACGTCACACCACCACCATCGCCACGCAGACCGATCCTGAGACGTCCGAGTCCGAGAACTGCTCCAGAGCCCAGAGTAAGCTCTAGAAACAAAGTGCGCAGGAACTACAATAAAGATTTATTAAAACCTGGAAAGACCTTACTCAGAAGCTATTGCAATCTGTATATCTTAAAGCAAATGCATTCAAAACAATCGGAGCAGTTTATACAATGGTTTGCGTAAGTATTTGCCCCCTGGAACTTCTCCACATTTTGTTGTTCTACAACCTGTAACTGATATGGGCTTATAACTATGTGTTGGAATACATGAGTCAAGGCATCGCTAAAACAGATCTGATCCGCATAAAACTTGGCATTGGTTTTGCATCAGTTCCCCTTTCTAAAGCAAGCATACCATTTCTATCCAGGCATGGGACAGGCACTAAGGATGCCCTGTGTTTAGTGGCTGGGTATGGGATTCAGCTGGAAATCGAAACTGGGGCTTCCTCATGGCAGTACGAATATTTGCAAACGAAAAACTGTTGCACGAAAGAGCTAAAGCATGCTTGTTTTTCCCCACGATGCTCTGAGTGCCATCACACCACAAAGGCACACACACGATCTCATTATATAAAACTTTCCTCACCACCACAAAACTTGATGTAATGTAGAAGCCTAATAAGAAGGTATGAGGGGCGTTCAAATCAAATCGGGACCTGTGATGAAATTTCTGGTGAATGAAGGCATAAAAGGATTGACATTTACAGAAGACTTCACGCACAATATGGTAATGTAAGGCTTATGAGACCCTCCACATCCCTCGTACAGTCCTGACCGCACTCCAAGCTATTTTCACATGTTTGGGCTGTTAAAGGAGTTCCTGGGATGCCAGCATTCAGAAGTGAAACAGGCAGTGCGATCATGGCCCGTACTGAGGAACCGTTCTACCTTGATGCTATCCAAGCATTAGTGAAACCAGTCTTTACCTAAACCAAAAGTCCAGGTTTGACTTGAACGCTTCTCATACTTGTTACATGAGTAATGTTGATAAGGAGTAAGGGAAGCCTGAGTCATCAAGGCTATTTAAAAAGGTTCTTTGGCTCAAAGTTTTATAAGATGGCTGAACAAAAGAAACTTTAGGACTTGATGCTTTAAATTGAAACTTATGTCACTTATCTTATTTATATATAATGTTTTATAGAGTGTCAAACAAGACAAAGTAAGTCAGTCTGGATATACACGTGGCCTAGTATGGTCAGCAACATAAGCTACAAAGCTCAAGCACAGAACTAAAGAAACAAGCTTTATCAACTACATATAGATAACGGAACAAGTTGTGTTTATATTCGGCTTAAATGTTCCTCTAACCAAACATCTTCCTTTTTTTTTTTTTTTTTTTTTGTTTGTTTGTTTTTTCCCCCCACCAGTGCGCCGGCCTCCAAAACCACCTCGCCCATCCCTTCCGCTCACTCCTAAACCTGCCGAGCCGGTACTCGCGCACACACACTCTTTGATCGAATTGGATGAGCCATCCAGTTCCGCGCACACACTGACACACCCTCCTAGCGGCGAGCAGTGTGGAGTTCAGACTGACTCTACACACCTTCTGGAATCCTTGACTCATATCACTCCAGACTCCTCAAACACTACCCATACATATCAGCAACAGGCACCATCGGAACCGGAAGGTTCAGCACCCAGGCCGCGTCCTCGCTCTAAAGCTTTACCGCAGCCGCTGATCAAAGAGGAACCAATAACAAGAGAGGTCAAAGTTCAAACCTTGGTCCGCCTTAAAGACGACGGCACAGAGGGCATTTTTGCCGGTTTCACCGACTCTTCTTCAGATATTGCATCTAATAAGTATCTGCAGGACTTGTTGGACGTCTTCGGTTGCGATAAACAAGATATCCGAAGCGACCAACATGATGAACGAGACCAAAGTGAAATGAGTGAAGAAGGGCAAAGTGTCACTTCTGAAAGCTGCTCAGTTTCTACAGTTACTGAACCTTTGGAAACCATAAGACCAGAACCGCGACCAAGAACACAGAATCCCAAAACACCTGCAAAACCTTCAAACCCAGCACAGAATGTGGAGCAGACAAAGAATACTTCAGAAGTGCAAAATAAGCCTGGGTTTCATCCAGTCCCTGCTCCCAGACCCCTGGTGAAAAAATCATCTGCGTCCCAGCAGCAGGGTTCCTCGGAGGAGAAACCCGAGCTCTGTCGAATCCGTCCACCCCGCAGACCTCCGCTAGCTGCACGCATGTCAAGAGCTCCCACTCAGGAAGAAGAAGCTCAGCCTGCTGAAGTGCCCTTTAACCCTTCTGGAAGGGGAAGTTTAGAAGATCAGGACTCAACCGCAGATTCTTCTGGGAAGCCTGGAGCAATCACGTCCTCCAACAGAGCTGGGGGAAAATGTAAGAACATGCTTCTTAATGTAAAGATGATCATTTTTCTAGCTTAACCACATCAAAAACATGTACAAGTCTAGGAGCAGATATTGAATAAAAACGTTTAAAAGGCTTTTATCTTTGCATTGGGAAATGCCCTTAATTGTTTTCTGTGTTACTCAGCTTCATTGGAAAGAGATTGTCATAAATGTAGGCGTGTCCCTTTAAAACTAATATAACGAAAGCATGTCTTGTCTCCTTATATCACATCACTAAAACCCATTAATAAGTCACAGTTTTTGTTTAGTTTTTTCTTTAAGAATAAATCTTCTTTTTCTCCTTGACTGAGATCCGGTCAGAGTCGCACATTAGACTATTTCTATTTTGGTTTAAATTTGACTAACAAAATCCTGATCCATGCGTTTAATGTGCCCAGGTTCAGCTAAACCCCAGTCGCAGAAGAGGCCTCCACCCCTAACTGCAAACACTCCTGCACAGGTAAATAAAATCACAGAACATAATTGAGTGTTTTGTTTTCAGATCCACTGAATACTGGAAATTGTTTTCCATTGTTTTTGCTCATCATATTATACTTGGTTTGATTGGGATATTTGGTTCACTCTACCTTTTCGTGGACACATTTTTTTGGACATTTTACAATGTTAAAAACAAGGGTGTTCAAGTCAAAGCAGGACTTTTGATTGTGCAGAATATCAGGCGATGGTTGAGTATAAACTCCTTGTATTTTTCTATATGATCCCCTGCTACACTAATGCACCTATCCCAGTGTTTCACAAGTGTTTCATCAAGCAGGTGGAAAGTTTTCTCAGTACACCAGAGGCATGATCAACCTGCCTGCTTCATGTCTGAAACCCTGGCCTCCCGGGAACTCCTTTAATGTGGGAATGGCTTGGAGCGAGGTCAGGACTGTACAGGGGATGTAGCAAAACTCCCAGCCGAGTTCCTGTAACGTGCACATGGTGTTGGTGGATGAATGTGTGTACAGTTCCCACGGCCAGACACGTCTCTTCCACAACTTAGCAACAAGCTATTCGTCGATTTTTAAGGATCAGATGTTCCACTCGCTGAATGTTTAAAGGAACGACAGCAGTGGGCTCCGAGCCACCTCAACCGGGATCGTCATTCTCCACACAGATCCTTTACTGCGGTTAGGTGTCTCATCACCGTACTGTGCTCAAAGCCTTCTATAAATGTCAATTGGTTTTATACCTTAATTCAACAGAAAACCAATCCCGGTTTGATTTGAAAGCCCCTCATATTAATGCTTGCAAAATATAACTTTCTTTAATAAATACAAATAATTACTGTGGTATAAGAAAACACTTACTGATCTTGGATATGAATCAACGTTGGGGTGGTGACATTAACTCCACTTGATGTTGTGACAAATCACATTACCCTATCGTTGATTTATTTTATTATTAATGTGCACCCTGGAAGTGTTTTCCTTCACTAGTCATTAGTAACATTGGTGATGGTAGACGAACTTTAGAAATGTTCAACTTAATCTGATCTTTTCTTTCTTGTTGGAATAAATATATTCTTTCTGCGCATACACCAATCATTGATGAGCCTGAATGCTTGTCACCAATCGTAAAGCAACGAGTGTTCTTTTTGAAAAGATGGGAAGCCATAACTAAATACCTCCATTACGTTTCCAGCAGATTTGACACTTCACAGTGTCAACTTGTATTCTGATTAAATTCTTTGAGCATGCAAATAAATACGCATCTGATCAGATCAGTGTCAATATAAACAATTAAGCTGGTATCTTTAATCAGGAATGGTTTTAGTCCAGTTGAAGAAATATTGTCTGTGTAAATGTAGTTATTGTCTTATCTATGTATTGTAAGATGAGTGCCACTCTGCAGCATTAAATTGATTATTGGCACTTATGTAATCTGTATGTATAATAAAGTGTGTGTGCGTGTGAATGTTTTCAGGATGCTGTCAGTTCTGCAAGTGTTAGCAAATCTGGTCCATCACTACCACATCGGTAAGTCTCTAATAAAGTCTGTTCAATGTGTGTTTGTGGATTTCACCATCCAGTCTTTGCATGTACAGTTATTAGTAAGCTTCCACTTAACATCAAACCGTTCTTACTGTCTCACTCTCGGGATTTCTTGCCATTATGGTTTTAATTTATTTTTGTTTTTTGTAGAGGCAGTGAGAGTAGGCTGCTTCCTCTGCGTCCTCCTCCTGTCAAGTCGAGCAAATCAACAGGCTTCTCCCCGACTCCAGCTACATCCAAGCAGCCCACGGGTTACTGGGGACTCAGACGAGGACCGCCCCTGCCACCGAGACCAAAGCCGGGGCATCCTCTTTATAAACACAACACAGTAAGGCCTGCTTTTTAAAAAGCTGGAAAAGGCAGGATTTCCTTTAAAGTCTTTTATGATTTATATTTTGCGATTGAGAGAAATTTATGGCAGTGTAATCTCACACACATACAGTAGAAATTTCAGGTCTGGTCCTGTTGTGTGTGTGTGTGTGTGTGTGTTACAGAGCAAAATCCCACAAGGAAAGACTAAAGTAAACCTTCCTAGCCGTGATCGTGAAGAAACCTACCTTCAAGTAATTACGTGCACCACGTACAAAGACACGTACATGTTGTTAAAATGGATCTGTATGAAAATCTGTTCTCATGCCTCTCCAGATAGAGAAGCTTCTTGTTGATCTTGATGACATGGTAGCACCAAAATCAACACCAGGAGGTGTTAAAGGTCAACTTCAGGACTTTGTGTCAGAAGAACCCGTATCTCAGAAGAGCCCGGAGCTGAAGAAAGAGCCACAGATGGAGGAGCAGCACCAGCCTGAGACAAAGACAACTAGCGTCAGGTCTTCTATTTCAGATGCTCTCGCATTTATTTAAACCCTCTGTACGTCTCCATCTTTTCATCATCTCCCTCACTCATTGCTCGTTTGTTTATTTTAAATTTTTTTCGTCTGTTTTTTTTTTTTTTCTCAGGTGCAGAACCCGCTTTGCGTTCGAGGGCGAAGCCGGAGAGCTGACACTTCGTGACGGCGATGTGGTCACGTTAATAGAATATGTAAATGACGAGTGGGGGCGTGGCAGCCTTAACGGACACACGGGGCTCTTCCCTTTGAATTTTGTCCAGATTGTTGAAAGTCCAGAAAAGATATCGACACCTGAGTCACATGGTTCGTGATTTTTTTTTTTTTTTTTTTCCCCCCCTCTGAATTATCAAATCTTGATTGCTTAATTGCACACACAAAGCACACAGGTTTAAATCAAAGCAGTCTTTCTAATATGCAGTGGTTTCCATAGCAAACACTTACACAGGACTTTAAAAGGTTTTTGGTTGAGGACGTAGCCTCCAGTGCGGGCACTTTGAAACCATGTCAATAAAATTGTAATTGCTGTGAGAGCAGCCACTTCACCATATGATGTAATTGGAAAAAAGATCAATGTTGTAGTGCCTAATTATTCACCCTTACCATTGATTATATTTCCGGCATCACCTTATGTTGTGTTGTATGTTATTCCTTTCCTATTGAACTGCTGTTATTTTATAATGATGTCAACAATGACCGTTGTGTTGTCTTTCTGTAGCACCTACAGTGTGTGAAGAAGGGCAGACAGGTCGAGCTCTTTATGATTTCACTCCTGAATCTGAGGATGAACTCTGTCTCAAGGTGTGTGTGAGGTCAACTGTCTTCAATGTGGTGTTTTCACATTGCAAGTTCTTGCTTATGGTTTCCAGACTCCTTGTAGACCTGATTACAGCTTATGTACAATATCATTACATGAATCATTCATATGGGTTTTTGTAATATAGGTCAAGGCTAAACTTAAACCATGTTTATTGTGGGTTTCTAGTTCGTGTTGTTAAATTACTTTAAAATGTGCAAAACAATGTCACACTTTTATGTAAAGACAGATGAGGAACTTTTAAATGTCCCATATTTTACTATTTATTTTACAACCCCCCCACCGAAACAAAAGTAAATTAAAATAAATAAAAATAAAACAAGCCAAGGAGGGGAACATCTTGTAAGTCACAACAGAGGAAAAATGTTAGTTTGTATAAGCCATGGCCAGAAAAAATACAAAAAGCAGGCAATCTTTCTTCCAAGGGGAAAAAAAGAAATTCTTTGTACACGCAGAGTCAATATCTTGACTGTAATCATTATTTGTCATATGAAAACTAAGCATATTTAGCTTGCTTTATTTATTTATCTACACACACATGTATAACCACTTCACATATGATTTTTAGAATTATTTTTTTTCCAGCCAGGTAAACATAACGAATGTCTTTCTATTTCAGTACAGTATATAAAGTCCTGATCAACATTATTGGCACCCCTTCATTTTTTGCATAATCTGTACAATATCTTCAGGAAGTAATCAAAATGTACCAAAATTATATATAATCAGGATTTTTTAAAATAAATTTTTTAATAATTTTTTTTAAATAGTAATTAAAGTAATTAAACAAAACATTGTTTTTCAAACAACTGTTTTTGCATGTAGTAATTTCAAAGAAGAAACAGGAAAACAGCATATGGGCAGCAATAAAGGCACCCTTCCTTAATATTTGGTTCCACACCCTTTCACAGCCTCCAAACGGTTCTTGTAGCCATGAATAAGCTTCTTGTATTTCTAAATACAAGATTCACTTTATAGTTTTATTTTCCAGCAGAAATTCCACATTATGTACTTTAAACTTCATGGGTGCCAATAATGTTGAGCAGGACTGTATATGGTTTGTGCTCATTGTATAACAGGTTTTACACATTACAAGTCAAATTGCTCATTTCTAAAGTTTTTGGTCAGATTGGATTTGCATGTCATGACGGTTCCCATTCATTATTACAAGTGACTTTTATCTGACTCTAACGTGGTCTTCGAAACGGCCACGCGTTGCACGCATCGACCCGTCTTTCCTCACGTCATCTGAATTAAAATAGGTCATGTTTGTGCCGCCCCTCATTCGTTTTATACAATGGATGCAATTTTGGCAACAATATGCTTGGGATGTTGCTCTGGAGCTCAGCAACTAGTTAGTCGGCTGTGTACGTTAAGGCTCAGAAAAATAAGAAACTAAATGCCTCACTAAAACAGCTAATGCTAGCACAGCGATAAGAGCCCCGTGATGCACAGGGATTTCTGATTTGGCCGTTCTTATTCAAGTCAAATGAACATGTATCATATAATCATATCTCCAGCGTAAGACCACATTCGAAAATGACTCGGATCTGATCTAAAGAACAACTGATTTGTGTGTTAAGATGGCCATAAAAAATAAGTTGGTACAAAATCAGATATGTGAAGGTAGCCTAAGTAGTGCACATTATGTCCAACAGAATATTGTTTGATTGTCTAAAAAATTTTAGACAATTAATTACCATTTAAATACTTATTATATTATTACATGACTTTTCTGACGGCTCTTTTCCCATCAGTGAGCGATCCTGTCCTGTAACACCAATGTCATTAAACTGATACTTCCTTGTGTATTATATGTAACGCTTTATTCCTGTGTGTCTGTGTCCGCGCACAGGCTGGGGATGTGGTGTCCTCCCTGGAGGAGGTGGATGAAGAATGGTTTGTCGGGGAATTCGCCGGCCGACATGGAATCGTTCCCAAAAATTATATCCAAGTGCTCTAAACCATCGTCAGGACGGAGACAGGGTGAAGTGTTTACATGCGGAAAGTGGTTTGTGTGTATCCGATGGCCTCGGTGCACTGCTACTCAAACAAACTCCAACACAATCAAATGAACCACTGTAGTAGGGACATTACTCACTCACTCACTCACTCATTCACTGGTCTCTTAATATAGTTTCACATATTCACATGTTCTGTTCTGTTCATCCCAAAGCCAAATGATGATCGTGTAGTGTTGTGTTGGAGTGAAACTTACTGGACTAAGAAGAGGGCCTAAGATTTCATGGATTAACATCATTTAGAATTTTTAAAGCTTTTAGTTTTTCTTAATGTTTTGTAGTCTGGACGGTATAATTTTGTTGTACATGTTACCTCTACTGTACTAAATGACACTGTGAATAGAGATCTCCCACTGAAACGCCTTTATAGTCTGGGACTGTGCTTAATCTGTGGGAAATAATGTCAAGTACCCTTAACTCAAAATAAACCCAGGTGAATCATTATAAAAATGATTTGTGTAATAGAATAATAAGAATCGCAGCGCTGTGACATTCACTTATCTTCGTCTCAGCAAAATGCTACACCAATGTAGTATTATAATTATTATTATTGCATGTTTTGTGGCAACATCTCATCACTGTATAGTGTGGCAGCTGAGAAAATCCTTTACATGGTCAAATTTTGTATGACTTAAGAATCTACACGGTTTCCTGAACTGGAACCCCCTTTGCAAGTAAAAAGTGAAAAAAGGAGGAGTGTGTTGCACAAGAGCATGACGGACATTTTTTTATAGTCGGTGTCGGATTACAATCCGAACCGAGAGGGATTGTGTCCATTTTGCTTCAGCACACTTCAAAGCACGACTTTTACTGTGTTAGGAAATCACACATGCCTAACACGAATAAACATCTTAATGCAGACATGTAGCATGATCTTTGCAGGAATATTTATTATAGATATGATATTTATACCAAAGATATGATTGAAAAGTGAATAATAGATTTCCTTAAAGGTCATGACTTTTTTTTTTATTAATTTTTTTTTTTATATAAAGGTGCCAACATGATTTTGTAAGCAGAAAAACCCATCTTTTTTTATTTATTTTTTTAATTTTTTTTATTTCTAGGCTTATGTCACCCAGTGTCTGCATTCAGGTCACCACACAATTAAAATTTTGGTTTATTTAAATAGGTATCCTATGTACTGTATTGAGCTGTTGTTTAAGTCTAGTGAAGGTCCAGAGTAAGGATTGTGTAACTTAATTATGTGCACAGCCTGAAAAAAATGCACTATACTGAAATCATACAGTACTGAGCAAAAGTCTTTTTTTTTTTTTTTTTCATATTAAATTTAATTACATTTTTATCAGTGGAATAAATTTAAAGAAATGGGGAATGAACATTTTACTGCAAGTGCCTAAAGATACAATTTAAAAACTGCTTGTTTATGTACCAAGCTCAGCAGTGACCTCGTTTCCCCTCTCATCTGTTTCAACCTCTCAGCCTTCAGCATCACCAGTATACAGTACTAATCACTGGCCTGTTCATCTGCCATCATCGCCACCTGTTTCTCACTGGTTCATACCTTAAGTTAGATTTTTTTTTTGAATGATTCATTGGTCACTGTGTGGCTTAACAAACAAACATTCCTTTGAAACTGTTCAGGTGCAGCGACTGGACTGAAAATGAAAGAGAGCCTGGAGAACTATTCCTCAAGGCTACATGGGACAGAAAGAAAAGAAAGAAAGTCTGGCTCTTTGGAAGGGGCTCAAGTCTTTTGCACAGAACTGGATATATTAAAAATGTTCTGTATCTACACATCTTTTTCTCTACCTACTAAGGGTTCTAATTACACCACAGTGCTGTTGAACCCTTAGTTAGTCATAAGCTATTTATTATTATTATTATTATTATTATTCATTTTTAAACAGTTGCTCTGGTAGTGTTGATTGTAATTCAAAAGACAGGTTTCTATTAATACATTATTCTAATATGTTATGTTTCTATAGTAATGGCTAATTATGGGCTATTATTATTATAAAGAAATAGAATAATAAGCAGATCAGTATTCAATCATTTTCACCTACAAGTTTCCGGAATAACTGTAGTTTTAGTATACAGTATGTAATTATAATTTTTTTAATCTGTTTTTAATATTGTTGCAAATGTGTGGGTTTATTCAGATACTTTATTGATCCACAAGGAAGATATTTAAATTACTTAAATGTACAAATTGAGCTACTTGTGTTTTTGAGCGGTATAGATGATCAGTGAGTGAGGAGTTTTTCGTGTATTTGGTGTACAACGTCATGCATTTCTATCGATCCTATTGATTAAAAAAAAAAAAAAAGTCAAGAAACACAGCAGTCAAATTTCCAGCTACTAACGATGTATTGTTGCGGTACAAAGAAAACCATGACAGAACCAGTCCTACAGTGTAGACATGAAACACACTCATGGTACAAAAGATAATACTATTACACACGTCAATCAGTTTGTCATTCGCATTCCCATTTTTCTCTTTTAGATGAAAAACAAAACAAAACACTACCTGTGAAAAAGACTACAAGGTGCGAGTTTATGGACACACACACGGACAATACTGCATTTCAGCTCTCTTTATCCATAAAATGCCAGCCGTATTTTGGCATAAAGCAAAATGGAGTACTTCCTGATTATCAGGTTTGTTAAAGAACAGACTGTCAGATGCTACCTTTCATACTGCACACGTACTCGGATGACTTTGATATGGGAAATGTGTCTATTAAGATAGCGGAGGAGTGGCTGAAAGGTCTAAGGAGGGGTGGGCGATATGATCATATTGGTTATTATTTGAGTGATGCATTATATTTATCAAAATATATTGCTCAAAAAATATTGAGGGACCACTCAGTCCCGGTTTGACTTGAACGCCCCTAAAAACAGTCCCAGGTCGAGTCTTTTTGGGGACAGAGTTTTTTGTTTGTTTGTTTGTTTGTCTTTTGAGCAGTATATATTATTAAAAATATGAACTTTGATGGTGTGGTAATAATAAATTATATATATTAAAAAATCCAAAATAAATATCAAACAATACATAAATAGTATGTAATTAAAACCAGCTTTCAATGTAAATAACATAAAAAAAATGACATATGTTCTTTTAAAAAAATAGCATGATTCTTGGAATATCTCAGAAATTTGTATCGTGATATAATTTCAACACAATATTTTATCATCATATTGCCCAGCCCTTATTCTAGGTATACTGAAATGGATTCATCTACTGCAATGATTTCTCTTTTTTTTTTTTTCTTCTTCTTCTTCACATCGAGACACTAGTATATACAGGAAAAACAAAATAGAGAAAGAGAGGCAAAGAATGGCACCGTGGAGTATAAATGAGGTTGCTGGTTTGTTTGGAGAAGCTGCGAGCTATCACGCATCAGGTGCCTTCATAGGCGTGAGACTGGAGAATACAGGTTCTGGTCTTTGCCATATTGATGTTGTGCAATTTGTTGCAGTCCTCTAATTATTCACCTCTTCCACAAAAAAAGGGTAGCAGGAAAATTAATGGGGGGAAAAGGCATTAGTTCAGCTGAGTGTAGGAGCTGACAGGACAAGGTCAGAAGAATGTGAGAACGAGAGAGAGAGAGAGAGAGAGAGAGGTCTTGCTGGTCTGGTGGAATTAATCACAGCTCGGTGGATTTACTGTCGATCTAGTCGAGAATCAAGCGCTGAAGGTGTACCTCACCCGACAAATGCTCACGCTGGACCATATCCAGAGTCAAGTTCTACAGAGAGGGATCTTTAAAAAAAAAAATGCTTGTTTAAACACAAGCATTTAAAGAAATTGGGCTAGAAAATAAGGACTGGAAAGAGAAGGAACTGGGGTTTTTCTTGCTTTTGTAATATGGTGGAACATTTTACAAGCAAGAAAAAGTTTCTAAATAAAAAAAAGGACCAAACGGTCTTTGGGTGCAAGTTCCTTGCTATGGTACTACATGGATTTAACTCAACCCTGCATATGGCCCGTAGCTATAAAATAAAAGCTAATACGCGTTATTTCTTATACGCATTTCTGGATTAAGTCTTCCTTTGGGTTTTGTTGGGTGAGCAGGTCTTCTTGTCTCTTGGTCCTCCTGTTGTCTACCTTGGGCTTTGCTCTACAGTACAATGCACAGAAAAAGTATTGTTAAATTCAGAATAAACTTTGCGACGTGATCAGTTTTCAGGACAGTTTTAACACTCACTGTTACCTTGCAACTCGTCCAGCTGTAATGAAATCAAAACACAAAAAAACATGTTATGGAGCTGTATTGTCTTTAGCTATGATACTGTAAATTCTTAAAATATCATTTTCATTATGTTAGTTGTTTCACCTGTGTGTCTGTCGCAGTAGTGGCCGGTGTGTGTTCGGTGCTCACTGCCGCCGATGTCTCGCATGTCACATTGTTCTCCAGCATGGTGTCGTCCTGAGAATACACACGCCAGCATCATAGTTGGTGTAAAACAAGAAGACTAAAACTAGGGCTAGTGGCAAAGGCACGTTTGTGTGTGTGTGACTCACCAGGACCCACGGGTGGAACAGAACCTCCTCTGCCGTGTAGCGTGCACTCACGTTTACTTGCAGCATCTTACCAATCAGATCCTGTAAAGAAACATAAATAAAATAAATAACGATGATAATAATAAAAAGCTTTTGTTAACTGTTGTGTTGGTGTGTGTTAGTGTGTTTAGTATGTTGATGTAAAGCTGTCTGTTTGTGTGCATCAGTCATTGTGTGGATTATTGTGTTAATGTAGATTTTTTGTTCGTCTTGGTTGGAATTGAATTAATGTTAATGTTTGGTTCGGAAGGTCCCAGGTTCAAATCCCAAAACCACTAAGTTGCCCCTGTTGGGCCCTTGAGTAAGGCCCCTAACCAGGGCTGGACTGGGACCTAAAAACGGCCCTGGCATTTTTGGCCATAGCGGCCCACCATGATTATTTAAACAATATGCTGAGGCATATGACACATC
>JAQMYJ010000015.1:22791215-22806292 GCA_030014305.1 Clarias laeviceps | reverse complement strand
TATTTATTTCTATATTTACTTATTTATTCACACATTTATTTATTTATAATTATGTCATGTTTAGTCCTCCATACCAGTTTGCATAATTAAAAAGAAATACACGAAGATTAATGAGAAAGAAGCGTTAAGTGGTTAGGGATTTTCCAACTAGCCTATAGTTCTAATTTTACGTGTATGCATATTTGCACTCTCCCGGGCACAACTAAAGTTTTCGATATTTCCTATATTTGTACAGCAAAAAATTTTCTATATTTGTACAGCAAAAATTTTAATAAGTTTTTCTTATATTTTATTCTTATTCTCTATAGCTATATTTTGCTATAAGTTTTTCTATATCTATATCTTATTCCGTATTTTATTCTATATTTATTTCTTATTGATCTTTTTATAAGGTCACAGACGGTCGTATAAGCATTTCACTGCATATCCTACTGTGTATGACTGTATATGTGACAAAATTTGAATTTGATTTGAAAATTAGATTTTGATATTAACTTTTTTTTATCAGGGGCGGGGCCAGGAACACTGTGCTTTGCTGATTGGTTATGCGAACTGTGCGGACGTATAACTCTATACAGTACATGTGATCGGAAACCTTTTCAGGGTTGATAGCAGTTTGAACCGTCAAATCATGAAACCACAAGATAATTGATGACTTCATGCACATAATAGTTTGAGAGCTACTTTGATGATCATTCAGTCACTGATCCTTGGTTCTCCTGTTTCCATTTGTTCACTTCTTACATGTCTCGTGTATTACCGTTAACGAAGGCAGCGGCCGATGCTTTCCCAGCATGTCCGATCGCAGCATCGTCCTGAGCGTAGCGGAACTTCTCGAGGCCGCACGCGATAAACACGTCGTCATCGCCGAAAAAGTCCTGCAGGCTCGTCAGCTACGAAGACACGCAAAGTGAAACTCGGTCAGAATCTTGCTGAAATGTAGAGCAGCAAATCACAAATAATCATTTTTTTACTTTTTCAACTGCTCTTGACTTTGACTTAAAATACATTGTTTTTTAACAGATGTTATCTTCTACTATCTGTTATAGCTCTGTAGGCATCATTTTGTCTCAAGATCTGGCACCAGTCTCACAACATGCACAGAATGATGGATCATGTGAATGTAGCTCAATATTCTAGCATCGTTCTAAAACAAAATGGCTTCCGCACATGTAAGTCGTCTCCTCGGGTCCGGGCTGCCCTCGTGTAACAGCTCCTTCTGTACTGTGTGTAGTTTTACAACAAGGTGAAACATTTAAAAGAAGACCTCCTAGCAGGTGTAGCTGCAATGGGAAACCAGCAGTTTTGCTGAAAAGGTACAGGAGGGTGTACACACACACACACACACACATACACACTCACAAAAAGACTTCCGTCTCGCCAAGGAACAAATAAGGCTTTCAAGGATTCCCCTCCTTCCCTGCAGTAGAAAAATGTGTGGCATATAAATGAGCTCTGGTCCTCTTCCCAATCACACACACACACACACACACACACACACACATCCCAACACTAACTTGTGTGGTTCCTGTCTCTGCTGAGCCATTCAGGGAGTTCACCCAAGAGGAGCGGAGAATGGTTACCATAGCAACTGGCCTGCAGCCAGAGCCGAACTGGGCTTCTCCTGGCCCCTCCTACACCCCCACTCATCAATCCTCCCCCCCCACACACACACACACACGGTGTAGCATGCTATCACACTATTGATTACAAGTGTATTTTCTACTAGATGTCAGTTGTACCCTTAGAAGCTAAAACTCAAGATTTTCAACATTCCTCTCACTGTAAATCTTCCTCTTCTTTACACAAATTGACTGAGCACTGAGTGTTCACTTTACACTTTACACCAATCTTTACACTTGATTTCTAACTAGAACCTATTGCTGGTCAGTACTTTTACTTCGCTGAGTTCCCACAATCACAAAGCAGACTGCTCAGGCTGAAGCCACCTGTGCATGTGTGTGTGCGTGTGTGTGTGTGTGGGGCGGGCGGGGGGGTGTTGTTTTAAAACTTGAATTATTAATTCCATGCCACTGAGCTTTGAATAGGGTTGCAAGGTGGAACAGTGAGTAGTGTTGAGGTTGCCGCCCCACCACATGCCCAGGCTCCACGCCTGAATCCTCACCTTGGGGAATTTTTTTTTTCTAAATTGGCTGCACTAAATTTCCTCTAGGTTTGTATGAGCAAATGTGTGAATGTGTGTCCTGAAATGGACTGGCAGGCCATCAAGTGTGTATTTCCGCCCCATTCCCGTTATTCCTGGGACAGGCTCCAGATCCGCAGTCACCTTGACCAGGATTCTAAATTAATGACTAATCTTTGGTGTAATTTATACCATTAGTTTTGCAGCTTGTTTATATTAGCTAACTCAGTGAAGTGTTTCTCAAAGTGTGTTCCCTAGTGGGCTGTAAGGGTACTGCAGGAGGACCGTAAAACAGCATTTGTAAAAATAAAAAATAAAAAATAATTTTATAATTAGGTGTAAAATTCCTGTAATATATTTATGATCAAGTATTTACATTTTAAAAAGTATCAAGAACTAATAAAACAAAGCAAAAGGATATAAACATGATAGTTTTCAGTTCTTGCGTCATGTGTTGATCAGAGTTGTTCAGGCCGCAGAAGTTTTTCACGTTTTAAATCAGGGCACAGCATTATTAAGTTTGGGAACGTCTGAGCCTAATGACTCGATAGAACTTGAACTTCATGAAGTCCAAAACCAGAATTTTAACTATTTGTTTAGAGTTTGAGCAGAAATTCTACTTTTACTGGAAAAGGTCATGTGACTGACATTCTAACCAACAGCGAGGTAAAAAATCTGCTGTGACTTTAAACTAAAATGCTCCTTAAATGTGTGTTTTATTTTGGCCAGTCAAGAAGCCCACAGTCCCAGCGTTTTGCTTTATATTAGCTCATATGACAAACATCATGAAGCAAAAGTAACCGCTACCAGATGCAATTCCATCTTTCATGTCCTTCATCCTTTTCCCGTCTGTGAAGTAGCGTCTCTGTGCACTGCTTTAAGAAATCCTATATTGTTGTAGCAAGGGGTAAAAAATAAATACGTCAAACCCGTTACGCTCAAAAGTTTGGAATTTCAATGTTGCGGAGGCCTTGCATGCAGCACAAACCCATCTGACAAGTGCAGAATGTCGACACACTGCCTGAGTGGTTCCACAATGTTTCTTGCTATTCTACACACACTCATAAGTGTCACCTGGAAGTTTGTAAACCGCTACCCACCTGCTTCCCGTCTAGTGTGTACAGCTTCTTCACGGCTCCAGAGTCGAGCTTAATGGCCTCCGTGATGTCAGCCAGAACCTGCTCGAAGGAGTGAGCCGTCTTTTTATTTAGCAGCACTCTGACAGCCTTGCGTGGCTTCACACCGCTCCGGATCACCGTCACCAGCTTGGGTTTGATAAAGTCTTTACTTTCTTTTCCCTCCCCTGGTGCCCGCGGGATACCGCCCGAACCCTGGCGACATGCTCCAGCCAACACAACGCCTGTCCCCGCCAGCCGAGAGCCCCAGTTAGGATTCACGTTCTTAGTGTAGTCCACTTTGCGGTACGGCTCGTTAGAGGCACACACGTAGCTCTCCCCTGCAGGCAAAAAATTTTAAATAGCAAACTTTTAAAAAAAATTCTTAAAACTTTCATGCACATTTTTGAAAGGTGTAATTATCATGGAGGTCATAACTTTAAAATGATTAAAATGATTGGATACATTCGAAGTAAAACGTTTAAGATTCAATGGAACTTTTAATTTATTAGAAGTGGAATGGAAGTCAAATTAAAGTTTAATTTAAGTCAATTGAATGAGAAATAGGTTGTGAATAAAAGTCAAATTTTTTTTTAAATAAAAGTTGAATGAAAGGCCACAAGTGTCCAATAGACCTCCAGTAGAAGCCTAATGAATGTCCAACTAAAGTCAAGGGAACCTGACTAAGCATGAAATTATTGTTGAATGAAAGTCGATGAAAATAGAATGTCGGAAAAAAATCAAATAAACGCCAAATGAAATGCGACACAAAAGAAAGTCCACTGGATGTGCAATGAATTTAAATAAAAGTCAAATGAAAGTCAAATAAGAGTAGAGCTGCATGATTTGATTTTAAAAAAAATCACACTATGATTGTGATCTAATATAATCTGCCAAATGTAACTATTAAATGTACCAATATATGTTCATGATCTCATTAAGAGGACGTTTGACAATATTTATTTATCAAATCTAATTTTTTTAAAAAACATACAGTAGATATTTTGGCTTTTGGCAGATGAATACTTAAACAAACTTTTGCGATTAAACAATTGCACAGGTCCATATTGTGATTTAGATTCGTATGCAATTAAATGCTAAATTTCATTAAGTCAACTAAAAATCAAATGAATGTTCAATAAAACTTATCAAATAAAGGTCGGCATTCTGGAATTTCCTTCGGGATCATCTTTCTATCTATCTATCTATCTATCTATCTATAAAATTAGCATCCAATGAAATTACGATAAATATTGAGCGCAAACGAAAATCGAATGGACGTTCATCTGTCAGAATCTATCAGAACTAAACATTGGTTTGACGACCTCACCTGAGAAACCTGACCAATAAACGTTCAGCTCTTTACATGCAAAAAAACCCAAACACTTAGATGCAGAAAATTAATGTTTAATTAACTTTATATTAGTGCCCAAAGACGATTCTAGGCAAAAGAAATTGCAAGGGGCCTCACAACAGCACTTATCACCATTATCTTATAAATAATGCATAAGCTTGTCATCCCTCAGGGGAACCCTACTAGCCTGGGGCCCCAAGCAGTTGCCTGCCTTGCCTGTTGACAAGCAGCACCTCTGCTAGTGCCACGCTTCTTATTGTTTTTGCATGGATCGGTTTTCAACACCTATGTAAATAGATTCCCCGGTATTGATCCAAGTGCTATTTGAGGCAATAAACTGCGAAAAATCAATCAGTTTAGGCTCTGTTCGATAATCGTGGTGTGCAGCTGACTACCAAAGACATCAAGATTGGTGGAAGCCATTACATCCTTAAAAGGCAATTGGAATAACATTTTATTGTCCCATTCTAATTGACAATGAAATTTAATCAATAGGAAACCTAAAAAGAGTTGAGAATCAGCCTTTTGTTTAAACATCTGGAACATATAAGATATATTTTTTAAATGGCAGTTCAAACCATTAGATTTAACTTGTTTTAGGCTTACTTGGTACATCATTCACTCACTCAGTCATTCTGCCTATGCTTTATCCTGATCACCTTTGGGGGAAACCTGCAGTCTATTCCAGGGGACTCGGAGCACGAGGCAGGGAAAACCCAGGACGGGTGCCAACCCATCGCCGGGCACACAAGCACACATCACTCACTCACACACTACGGGAAATGTGGAAACACCAATAAGCCTCGTTGGGAGGAAACCGGAGTACCCAGAGGAAACCCACCAAGCACGTGGAGAACATGCAAACTTCACACACACAGACCCGAGGCAGAAATCGACCCCCCGACCCTGAAGGTGCAAGGCCACAGGATGCCTTAAATCCATTATTCATACTTTTGTTTAACTATTTGACATTTTTCTATTATTTAAAAAAAAAAATTATTATTTCGTCATTTCACTACTTTAATTTCGATACCTCTTTGCTTCCCTGGTTCTGTTTTACTTCACACTGCTTTAAGTGTAAGACTTGTGTAAAGAATGAACTAATACTTGTGGAGTACATACAGTAGTCCCCTTTCAAACGTGGAATTAGTTCAGTCCACTCTGTTCAGCATGCAAATACATGTAGTCGTGGTTAATGAGGGAATCGGGTTTTAAGAGAGAAAATAAAGGAAACAAACGTGCAAAACAACTAGTAACCCCCACCCTGTCCATGGGGTGTATGTAGGGTCAGGATTTTGTGCTGCATTAGACAGAGAGAGAGAGAGAGAGAGAGAGAGAGAGAATGACTGAGACAGACACACATATAGAGGACAATGTTAAATTTGGGATTTCTGCAACCCTAAGCATATAAAGGATTAGAGAAAATGAAAGCACAGCAAGGAGACAGAGGAACGCACAGAAGCAGATAGCGTCAGAGAAAGGAGACAATGTGAACGTGAAATGCTAATGAAGTGCACTGTGATGTGAAATTAATGGTGATGGTACAGTAGTAGTGCTGGCTGTCATTTTGCAGCATGCTCGGTCAACTTAATAAAATGTGACAGGAATTATTAGAGGAAGAGCAGGAGACTCCAGGAGGACCAAATCTTCACTCTGCACTTGTGGTTATCATTCAGGATTCTAACTCATCAATAGACTAGAGTCCTGTTAAAAGTAATACCTGCTCTGGAAATGACAAATCAATTTCCGTGATGCAGATCAATGCGACCATTAGCATCACTCGTGGCTTTCGAGTTCAGAGCACTGCTGTCAGGCCAGACATGCTGCTGTCAGCAAAATCGCCGGGGGTGGGGTTGTGTAGGGAAGAGAGGGCTTTGTGATGGGGGAGGATGTGTGTGTGTGTGTGTGTGTGTGTGTGTGTGTGTGTGAACTAATCTCAGTCAGGTCCACTGTTTTACATTTGCTCTGCCCTCAGTTAAACCCTGTGCCGTCAGAATGAAACCCGGATTCCCTCTCTATTGGCCGGGAATTCACTGGGTTACCATGGTGACCGTTCCTATGAGCTCATTGGCTACTTCCAAAACCGCATAGTACTGTACGTGCCCAGGATTTAAGACTTCAAGGGTTACAGCACCTAATTATATAGAAGACGAGGTCGCTTGATAATTATAATAATAATAATAATGATTCTGTGTAGGACAGACAGAGTGCACGGACTATGATTGATTACTATAATTAGTAATATTAATATTTAAAAATGATAAGCACAGGTCTGATATGATTCAGCGTTAGGATTTGAATGGGTAATACAGTATATCTGAGTCAGATTTGGGATGGCACTTGATTAGGGGTGGCATGATGTACTATTTTTTTTTTCCTAGGGTGCCACCCATGCAGTGTGCAAGAATCAGTCAATTTATTATTTATTTTAGTTATTAACTGATTATGGAACTATAGTGTAGTGTAGTTATGATGATGGGTTACAATGCCCATAGGTGAATGCCATGCCATTATGTTTTAGTTAAATTGTAATAACATAATATGATGTAATCATTATATTCTTTATTATTATTAATAATAATATGCTAATATTGATGAATTATCAGGAGCAGGAATTCCGTTCCTCGTGGCGATGCCGGTGCAGCAGGCCCTTAGCCTTATCCTGCGCTCCTGCGGGGGCTCCTTTGTCTTACCTTCCAGCAGCTCGTCTAGGTTCGTCACCCTCTTGCTGCCGTCCGCGGTGTAGATGGTGCGGACGCCCTGCGGCAGGTGCAGGTTGTCGGCGAGAGCGCGCGTCAGCTCGGCCAGCAGCGCGTCCATAGAGCGGAAGCGGTCGTTCGACACGGCGTAGACGAGCCCTTTGAAGTAGCGGTCCCCGTTGCGGTAAAAGCGCACCTTGCGCGCACGCTTCTCGGAGCTGAGCGCGCGGAGAGTGCGCGTCCGGTAGAAGCTGCAGTTGGCGCTCTGAGCCGGGCTGGGCACCAGACTGCTCGCGCGGGACCCGGACTGAGAACCGGATCCGGTGGCGCGTGTCGAGCGCCGAACCTTGTCCCGTTCGTCGAAGTGCTCCAGCTCGATGCTTCTGTTTAGAGCCATTTCTACTTATTTCTGTCTTGCAATGAGAAAAAGAAAGAAAAGCAGACAGACGGAAGGAGGGAGGGAGGAGGATGCGCGCTTCTTATCGCCGGGTCTACACGACGCGCAGATCCCTTTACGCGTGCCGGCGGCGGGGTGACCCCCAGTGAGACAGGGGCGTCGTGCTGCACACCATCATCATTCACTTTTACTTTGCGCGTGATAAATGCCTGCACCTCTTCTTCTTTTCTTCTTCTTCCTCCGGGAGGTTATTCCCTGAATGAACTGGTCGCACTACAATAAAAGACTACAAGTGCAATCCTTAGAACAATCCAGATTCACTCCCGAAGACAATAACCCAAGCACAATGCTTCCTTCCCCAGCCTGCATTTGTACGTCCCGGCGGCGGAGGAGGAGGAGGATGGATGGATGCGCGCGCTGTGCAGGTGCTGGACGCGCCGCGCTGTGACCGGGGCAGCATGGCCGCTGACGAGAGCGCGCACAGGCTCTCATACGGGAGCGCGCAGAGCCGTGCAAGCAGGTGAGACGGGCGTCCTCTGGGTCTTAGTGCACCACGGGTGTTTGCAACGTGTGCGTGTGTCTGTGACAGTGTGTGTGTGTGTGTGTGTGTGTGTTAGCCATCAATGTCCAGACACATTATACAGCAAGCATTGTCCTGCTGAGTGAAACCCAACCGAAAGTCTCCAACTTATAATAAAGCTTACAATAAAGCTCCAATATCTAATATTCTACATTAACGCTATTATTTCCTCATGATATTTATAAATTGTTCTTCTTCTTCTTATGTTTTTTACAAAGTAAATATATTTACAATGAGATCAAAAGAGAGACAAACAGATAGAAATCTGAGAGTCGGAGCCAACTAGAAATTTTTTTTTTAAATTTCTTTTCATTTAACATATGTATTTTACATTTATGGCCATTGGTTGCTCAGTGGTAGGTTTCTCGCCTGTCACACCAAAGGCATGGGTTCAATGCCCAAACCCCAGCTGGATGGCAGTACCAGACCCAAGCCCAAATTAAATGTGAGGGGTGGATCAGGAAGGGCATCTGGCGTAAAACCTGTGCTAAACTTATGTGGATCAGATGGCCCACAGTGGCGACCCCTTGACAGGAGCAGCCGAAAGACAAAAATTTTATGTAGGCCTATGTAAAATGAAACAACAAACAGCACATGAAATTACAAACAGTAATGAAACCAATAAGCCAAATATATCATACGATGGTGTAGTGGTTTGCACTGTGGCCTCGCATCTTCAGGGTCTCAGGTCTGTGTGCGTGAGTTTGCATGTTCTCCCTATGCTTATTGGTTTTCCTACTATTTCTAGGTATTCTGATTTCCTCCCACAGTCCAAAGACATGCAGATTAGGAAAAACTGGTGTTTCCAAATTGCCCATAATGTGTGAATGAGTGTGTGCGTGCCCTGAGATAGATTGGCCCCCCATACATGGTGTACCCCGCCTCGTACCCCAAATCCCCTGGAATATGTTCAAGGTTTCTCATGACTCTGTACAGGATAAAAGGTAAAGAGAGTGAATAAATGAATGAATGGATTAAAAAAAAAAAACGCCCTCTTCCCTCTTCCTGCTCTGATTGACAGAAGGGAGAGTATGCCCCTCCCACAGATGGTGGGGGATCATCAGACTGTTACACTACATGTCGATTTGTTTTACAGCCAACACACCTGCCTTAACTGAAAAGTGACACCAGGACAATTCTAAATGCTGACACTGTTGACATTTGTTTTATCATCTCACAATATTCAGGAAATATTAGAGACTGTGCTTTATTTGTCATCGTATACACAATTTGGTCTGAACATCAACTGTGGCTGATATTTGTTGTGCACTATAACTGTTATACCACAGCACTGCTGAATTCTCAAATCCGATTGGTTAGGAGTTGTTCATTATCTTTTATATATACAGGCTATATTTCAGAAATGCAGTTGTTCTATTACAGTCTCGTTTATATACTAACAACTAATACACTGTTTTTCTTAAAGTTTAATAATTGCTAAGGTTGAGATTTTTTTTTTAAGGAAATGTTTATTTTGTATTAATTGAAGTCTTTTAATTTTAATGTAGCTTTTAATTGTTTTATGTAATTTTTTGTGCAGCAATTTTTTTTTCCCGATTTTTAGTTATTTTGAGACATTGAAATGTCTGTGTATGTGAACACATAAAAAAGGGAAACACATATTTCTTTGCTGTTTGTCATTTTTTCCATTTTTAATATTGCCCAAGGCGGCGCGGCGGTTTAGTGGTTAGCACTGTCGCCTTGCACCTCTGGGGTCAGGTTTCGATTCAGGGCCAGGCTCGATTCCTGTCTCTGTGTGCATGGAGTTTGCATGTTCTCCCCGTGCTTGGTGGGTTTCCTCCGGGTACTCCGGTTTCCTCCCACAGTCCAAAGACATGTAGGTTAGGTTGATTGGCGTTCCCAAATTGCTCGTAGTGTGTGAATGAATGGGTGAGTGTGTGTATATGTGTGTGTGTCCTGCGATCCATTGGCACCCTGTCAAGGGTGTACACCACCTCGTGCCCTAAGCCTCCTGGGATAGGCTCCAGGTCCCTGTGACCCTGAATACAGAATAAAGCGGTATAGAGAATAAGTGAGTAAGAGTAATATTGTCCAGGGCTTAAATAAGCAAATAATTTTTCCCTATTGTGACCTCATTTATGAAGAGACCATCCCACAGCTCAACTCTGACCCAGGCATACTTTTCATAAGCTACAAAAATAAGGCTAGGTTAGTGAGTGACAGCTAACTGCTAACAGCCAACCTAGCCTTTTTTAGTTCTTAGTTGTTAGTTTAAAAGCTTATATTACTATTCTTGAGTCTTGAGCCCCCTTATTTCTACATATAGTATGTTGCTTCCAAAGACTTTCTTGTATTTTTAATGTGGTCTTTAGGAATAATTCTCCGGGATTCCTGAATGACTTTTTTTTATCTCTCATTTTAAGTCCAGTCTCTGTACCTGAGAAGTTTCTGAGGAATGTTTTTTTTTTAAAACCACATAGTGACAAGCATTAAAAAAAGATCCTACTTAAGGCATGAACCAGTGAGAAACAAGTGCAGTGGTGATGATGAAACCTACAGAACTTCAACTAAATGCTGGGTGGTACTGAGAAGAAACAGGTTCAGATGAAGCAGACAACGTGTTCAAGACAAGATCAGGTAAGGAAGGCTGGTGAAAAATCGTCATTAAGAGGCGAGCAAGACCAGGGAGAATGAGACCTGCAGTTGGCGGTAATGTACCCTACTGCATTCCAACCACCATTGCACCAAAGAAGAGAAGAAAAAGAGGTCCAAATGATGACAGATGATCAAGCCGGTGATTAGTTGAATGCTGAGTGGTTGGAACAGATGAGAGAAGGAATAAGGTCGCTGCTGAGGTTACATAAAGAATATATTTTTTAATTGTTTGATTTAAATCTTTCGGCATTTTGCAGACTGTCACATATGTGTTCCTTTATTTTAAAATATAATTTTATTTTAATGTAATTTAATATCAAGAAATGGGGAGGGGGCCCAACACCATTGCACAGTTTATATATTTTTCCCCTTATTTCACTAAATACACTTGAGAAATGTTTGATAGGGTGGACGCTTCTGGTCCCTGCATTCTGACTGACTAGGGAATCACACTTCCACAAAGGGGTGTTCGGGGAAAGTTTGTTTTAAGCTACAGACTTAATTAAATTAATGTGTTTGAAATATGATCAAAAGAGAAGACAACCTGAAGCATGCCAGAATGTATCCGAGTTTTACTTGGGCTACATAAATTAAAAGACACACTTTGGAGATGTCTCAGATGAATCCAAACTTGTTTAAAGGAAGTGGTTTCTCAGCTCAAGACAAGCAGTGATGTAGATGTTCTACAGCATTAATTCTGATTGTAAATCAATAATAAGTATACTGTGTTGTTCTATAACTAATGGGGAAAAGTAACTGTAGAATAAAAAGCTGCTGTGGCATAAGAGGAATAAAACACTTCTGGTTTTTGGATGTTTGCCTGTTATTTTACAGGAATAAATGAACAATTTGCTTACAAAATGCGATAAATGCCATTTTCCGCCTTTCACTCACTTTGGAAAAAAAAATTTTTCTGTCACACAAGGTTGTCTGTAGCAAAACCGCTATATAACCTTATTTTAAAATATTTAAACTTCCACATTGTGAGCAAAGTATGATACACAGGCAGCAGCTTTTTTAGCAAAAGTGCACATGTCGAGACGATCAAATTGCATTGCTTTTTTATGTCACATGATCAGTGAAGCAAAGATACTTTCTGTTCAAAGCAGCAGGCTGAACAACTGCTTAAATGTGTTCAGTTGATTTTTGGAGAATGTTGAAGACATTGGAGGAAGGAGACAGAGTTATAGTTTTTTGAAAAATCACACAAAATTCATACTGATATAACCATTACTGAATAACAATTGTGACTTAAATATTTAGACATTTTTTCTTAAACTTGGACTAAAAATGGACTTATTTCATTTTGGGTCGGATGGTTCGGTAACAGTATTTCCACTTCATCACAGCAGCTTTTCGTTGATGATTTTCTTATAACAGCAGGTCACCAATGTGTTTTATTTGTTGCATAAAGTACATAATATACACCTGAATACAGATCACATGACATATTCTCTTTAATTGTTTTTTTTTCCTTCAATAAAGTGTGCTCATTGGAAGAAATAAATAGAAATAAAATGTAATTAAAAAAAAAACACTATTACAGTATCTTCATCTTATTGAACGTTCAGTCTTGAAGTGAAATTGGACTAGTTCTAGAACTTTGCATTTGCTATTCATTAAAGAATGAGCAGTCGTTAGGAAGCACCTAAAAAAGTATAAAAACCAAGGAAAGATGATTGTCCAATTAATTAATTAATTAAAGCAGATATGACAGATTATTATTACATTAAACTCTAGACTTGAAATATATTAGATCTGTTCATAAGGGAGCTAAAGTGGAAAAGACGTGGCAGTTGATCAGGCGGAGTATGAAATGAAAATAAAAACAAAACAAGAAGCATGCATTAACTCTTCAAGTCTGAGTGATATCATTATATAAAGGCGTATACATCGTCTTACAGAACTTATAACTTCCTGTTAGTAACATGCTCGTTTAGCATGAAACGCCACCAGCGAGGAAACACTGGCAAATGTCATGGAACAAAATTGGAAGCCTGTGTGTGTTTTATTTATTATTTTTATATGAGTGCATAGGTGTAGGTATGTACTTGTGTATGGAGAATAAAGTGCAGTGTGTGTGTGTGTGTGTGTGTGTGTGTGTGTGTGTTCTGTTTATGTGTGGATGTGTAGGTGTAGGTTATGAATATTTGTATGGAAAACAGATTCTAAAATGTTTAGCGTGTTTGTGTGTGTAGAGAGGGTGCATAGGTGTAGGTGTGTATCTGTGTGAGTGTGGAAAATAAAGTGCAGTGTGTGAGAGTGAGTGTGTGTATTGGTGTGTATGTGTATGTAGAGGTGTAGGAGGAGTGTCAATGTAGGATGAGTCAAGGCTAAAAATGTGCAGTGTGTGTGTGTGTGTGTGTGTGTCTGTGTTTATATCTGTGTGTGTTAAGAGCCAGGTAGAATGTCACACTGGTCCACCCTGACATGAAGGATGTCTGACAAGCCGGGTCTCTTCTTCAGCGCCTGAACAAGAGGAAGAGGAAACGATCAGTCGGGGAAAAAATCCTATATTTTTGTTGGTTATTTTGCGGATTATTAATGAAAAAGAAAAAAGAAACATGGTTATGACCTGCAGGCTGCCGACCATCTCGTTAAAAATTCTCTTCGCTTCTTCACTCTCAGGGTTGTCAAAGTAATCTTCAGAACTCATGAGCACAATGATACACTTCAGCCTCAAACACGCACCTGGAAACAAATGTGATGTGGAAAATCCAGCTGAGAAATACAGTGTGTGCGTGCGTGCGTGCGCGTGCGTGTGTGTGTATACGTTTATATACTATACTCACTATGAAAGTGCAGGATGGCTTTGGCAGTAACAGGTGTGTAGCTGAAGATGAGTGTGTGTAACTGCTGTAGTCCTCCCCTGCATAGCTCTGCTGCCCCCTGCTGGCTCATCTCACTCATGTGGTCCAACTCCAACACACAGACCCTAGAGCAGTTCCTCACTGTAGTGGAGGAATCAGAGGGAATATGGGTAACAGAGAAAGAAGGAACCAAGTGACTTGAAAATGTTAGCATCTTAGCATCCACGTGTCACTTTCCCATCACTCACCCAAAGAACATAATCCCTGAAGACCACAGCCGGATCCGCCCACTCCCACCTGATGCAGGTGAGGCCAACATCGACCAATCGTCTGCAAGCAGCGGTTACTAAAGCGACTGGGCTGCTGGCTGAGAGAAAGAACAAATGTAGTATCTTTAGATTATACCCATATCACCCATAAATCCATAATTATGCCCGGGTGGGAAATAATGTTGATGATGATGATGATGAGGAGGAGGAGGAGGAGGGGGAGAAAGGGGGACAAAAAGAAAAAGATGACTTACCCTGGCTTTAATGGTTTGATATTTAGGCAAGAAATCATGGTGAGTTTGATGATGATGATGATGATGATAAGGAGAAAGAAGAAGTAGAGCAGTTACCTTGGCTTTTTACCTTGGTGCCATTTTCAGGCTCTAAATGATGATGATGATGATGATGACGAAAAACACATACCATGGCTATATTGATGCTATATTCAGGAGGAGAAGGATGATGATTAGAAGAAATAAGACCACTCACCCTGGCTGTAGTGATTTTTAATTTGATGTTTAGCCTGGAAATGATGATGATAATGATGATGATGATGATGATGATGATGAACACTCACCACTGCTATAGCGGTATGGTGTTCAGGCTGGTGGTAAATATGATGATGATGTAGAACACTCATCATGGCTGTAGTGCTGTGATTTTCTGATGATGATGATGAAGATGATGATGACGAACAGTCACCATGGCTGTAATGGTGCGATGTTCAGGCTGGTGATGATACTGATGATGATGATGATGAAGGTGACGAACACTCACCATGGCTATAGTGGAGCGATGTTCAGGCTGGTGATGATGAGGAAGATGATGAAGAACAGTCACCATGGCTGCAGTGGAGCGATGTTCAGGCTGGTGATGATGATGAAGATGATGATGAAGAACACTCACCATGGCTGTAGTGGAGCGATGTTCAGGCTGGAGATGATGATGATGATGATGATGGTAATAATAATGATGATGAAGAACACTCATCATGGCTGTAGTGCTGTGATTTTCTGATGATGATGATGATGATGAAGGTGACGAACACTCACCATGGCTATAGTGGAGCGATGTTCAGGCTGGTGATGATGAGG
>JAQMYJ010000015.1:22772016-22791070 GCA_030014305.1 Clarias laeviceps | reverse complement strand
ATGATAATAATGATGATGAAGAACACTCACCATGGCTGTAGGGGTGCGATGTTCAGGCTGGTGATGATGATGATGATGATGATAATGATGATGATGAAGAACACTCACCATGGCTGTAGTGGAGCGATGTTTAGGCTGGTGATGATGATGATGATGATGAAGAACACTCACCATGGCTGTAGTGGAGCGATGTTGAGGCTGGTGATGATGATGATGATGAAGAACACTCACCATGGCTGTAGGGGAGCGATGTTCAGGCTGGTGATGATGATGATGATGATGATAATAATGATGATGAAGAACACTCACCATGGCTGTAGGGGTGCGATGTTCAGGCTGGTGATGATGATGATGATAATGATGATGATGAAGAACACTCACCATGGCTGTAGTGGAGCGATGTTCAGACTGGTGATGTCTCTGCATCCTGCGCCTAAAGCCCAGATCACCTCCTGACCCACAGGATCAGATGAGCTCCTAACCGCACCATATTCACACGCGCACACACACACACACACACATACACCATAATTCAATAATGTATTTCTGATATGCAGATGTGTACATGCGTATTCATAAATGTGTGTGTGTGTGTGTGTGTGTGTTTATACATGTATGCATTTGATCCTCACCTATAAGTGAGTGCCTGTAGAGCTCTGCAGTGGCAGCTGACGAGCCACAGCGTCCTGTCTGTCAAAATATTGGGGCAATGAGAGATGGCCAAAGACACAAGACTCCGCCCTGCTGCACTTAGCACCGCCTCCATCCCCTCCTCCAGACACCCTCTATGAATAGGGAGTGTGAAGAGAAACAACGTGTGTGTCTATGCATACCAGGCTGTCTTGCTGTGGATTCTCATGTGTTTAAAATATTTGTGTATGTGTGTGTGTGTATGTGTGTCCATGTGTGTGTACCTTGTATTCTTCAGATACTCCTCTTTACTCTCTTTCTTGGCACGCGATCGAGGTTTTAGGTGGCGCAGGATGAGAGTGTGTGTCTGACTACACCACTGAGCAATAGTCGCCATAAACTTCACACACACAACAACATGCATGATTATAAAAAAGGTAAAACATTGCTTGTGTGCGTGTGTGTGCGTGTGTGTGTCTGTGTGTGTGTGTGTGTGTGTGTTTATTCATGCACATCTTTCATACCTTTGATGAAATGCGATCATTTTCTAATATCACTCTAGTCCACACTGCAGGGTGACGGGCAACACTCCACCAATCCTTACACACCTACAACACACACACACACCTTTCTTAAAATACATCTCATACACTCCAACATCTTTAGGAATATAAATTCTTTAATTTTATTTTTAAACTATGAAACGTTTAGAGTCATAACACACACCTGCGCAGCAGTGAGGAGCGAGTGTGTATCCAGGTAAGGAAAGACACAGAAAAGCCACGCCCTCCTTTTCATTCGCTTCAAACGCATTACCGATCGGTCAGGCCTGTTGCGGGAACGACGGCGGGAATGACGGTCGAAGGCGGAGTTATCTGCGCGCACGGAAGGACAGATACAGATACAACTACTACTACATCTACTAAATGATTTCACATTCAAGGAAGGAGTCTCCAGTGTCAGTGATTTGTAACAGACAGTGTGTGTATGTGTGTCTTAGTGTTACCTATCTGGTTGTATGTTCTATAATGCTGCTCCAGAGAATCTGCGCTATAGACAGACCAGCTGTCTGTATCAGCCTCCATGTCTGAATGGTTCCTCCGGTAACACTGTGCCTCACAAAGCACCTCACGCAACCCAGATCTGATTAGGTAATAAGAGTACACACACACATACAGTACACACATGCACACACACGCACAGAATCTTTACATACAGAGTTGCTTGCATGCCCTGGATGTTATAGGATGCTATGATTACCTGTGACCTGGACTTCCTGTGTGATCACATTGTGAACAGCAGCACCTAGAAATCCCTGCTTCACTGTAGCTCCCCTAGAGGAGGAGGCACAAAGATAGTATATTTTTATTCTATAGGCAATTATGACAAGAACAAATCTGCACAAAGATAAAAAATAAAAAAAAAAGCATTGTGATGATGTTGGGTTGTCACACAATGATGACATTCATGTGTCTGAACAGAAATCTTGCATGTGGCCTGATTAAAGGCTTTAACCCTACCCCATGTAACGATCCTCCAGCAGCTGTGAAGGATCCATCAGGTGATGTGACGTCGGTGTGTGTGTGCGAGGGCGTGTGCAGCTCCTGCAGCTGTCGCTCGGCTCTCTCCGCCCGCTCCAACAGATTCTCGATGAATCTCTGCAGGCGGACCTTAGCGCTCGCCTCCTTCAGCGCGGTCTCTTGGACAAACCTGTCTAATTCGCAGACCTCTCTGATACACACACACACACACACACACACACACACATGGACACATGCACATGGTCCATGTTAGGAGACGAATCACAGCCAGACGGCATCATATGGGGAGAAAATGAGAAAATGAGTGAATGTCAAAGCATTTGTCAGTACAGCAAGGTGGTAATATCTAACAGTTTTTGTTTCAGTCTTATGATGAAGTCATATATATTATATACTGTCTGGGTTAAACAATTACCATCTCGCTTCCATTCAAAAAAGAGACTGACCCATTTACACAGACACACATGCCGAGTGTGTCGAGTCATGCCACTCAGCACCCTGCCGTTCTGCCCATCTGCCCTGTCAAGCTGCATTTCTACAGGCACTGAGGCAGACGCCCACATACTCAAGTAAAGCCCTGTGAAAAGCTGCCATGGCAACAGGATGTTAATTCCAGCACCGTGCGCTTTCACAGGCTGCAGCGAGGACGGACGACGCTGTATCAGACATATGCTGAGAAAAATTGAACAGCGAGGAAAAATGAAACGGCAAATTATCAGCAGTCAGTCTCGGACTTCGCATATTCTCATTTGAGTTTTCTTAGCTTTCAACATTGTATTGCTTTATACTTCCCTCTTCCGCTTTCATGATGGTAGTTTAAATGTTTCGGTGATTCTAATGATGTTATAACCCTCATAACATTGTTATTGTCACAATAGACTGATTAATAGATGGCTAAAGTGGCAGATTGGTAGTTAAGGTTCTGTTCTGGACCTGAGGGAATTGTACAGTATTTGACCCTATTGACTGAAGATCCTCATCCCCAACAGACTGGATTTAATTTGACCTCAATTAGACTAATGGCGTTCAAGTCAAACCAGAACTTGTGATGAAATTTCTCATGAATATGAAGGTGACAAACCCACTGACAAAGGGAAGCACTCAAGGGAAGCTGGTAGACTCTTAGTCTCAGTAAAATATATGGATGGTGCAAACACTTTAAAGAAGGCAGTACGTCCGTGAATGACGATCCGGGACGAGGGTGCTCCAAGCCCACTGCAGTCGTTCCAGTGAACATTGTGTGCGGGTGGAACGCCTGATCCTTAAAAATGAACAGATAATTTGCTGAGGAAGAGACGTGTCTGTCTGTGTGAACTGTACACACAATCGTTCACCAACACCACTTGCACGTTACAGGAACTCAACTGGGAGTTATTGCCACATCCCCCGTACAGTCTTGACCTTGCTGCAAGACATTTACACATGTTTGGGTCATTAAAGGAGTTACTGGGAGGCCAGTGTTTCAGATATGAAGCAGAATTTTGAAGCAAAACTTTCTACTTTGATGGTATCAAAGCACAAGTGAAACACTAGGATAAGTGCACTAGTGTAGCAGGGAATTATATAGAGAACTAAAAGTCATTTGTATGCTCATAAATGTGTTCTGTTATTCTGCACAATCAAAAGTCCTGGTTTGACTTGAACGCATTATGTATTTATCCAAAATACCTCAAGGTCTTTTGTTTGTATACAAGCATATATTGGAGAATTGTAGTAGCAATAGCAAAGAAGCTTTCCATTTCTTACACACTTACTGCTGTTTAAGGCTGAGCTCCTCTTCCCTCTCCATCAGCTCCTGCCTCAGGCTGGCTAGCATCTCCACGGAAACCTCCACCTGGTGCTCCAGCTTAGCTGCCTTTTCCTCCGCTTCCTGCTTTTCCTTTTCCATTCTTTCGCTTTCCCTCCGTGCCCTGTGCACCTCGCCACTCCTCCTCTTCACCTCTTCCTGCAAGGTCCCCAGACGCATGGACACGTGCTCCTGGACCTCCAGGGTCAGCTGCTGGAGACCAGCCTCCATGGCTAACCTGGCCAGCCATGGTGTGCTCACTGGTGCCCGCTCAGGCCTGGAGAACGAAATGAGGGACGGAGAGGCAGAGGAGGACAGGAGTGAAGGAGCGCACTGGTGAACAAGCAGCTGAGCAAGAGGAGGAGTGGGTGAAGGAGTCAGACTCAGTGTATCCATGAGCTCCAGATGTAAAGGCTGGCTGAGCTCACTGTTCAGCAGGGAAGACGAGATCTGCGTCTGGGCAGGAAGAGCCATCAGGGCCCCCTCGGACTTCCGTCGTGGGGTCAGACAGATCATTTGGCACTTGTGGTTTATTGGGACGTCCCCAAAACCGCACAGCTCCCCACAGTCAGGGCAATGCTTTGGCTGCTCTGCAACAGTCGACATCCTTGGCTATCTGGAAGGTGTATTAAGAGGGCAAAACACTTACATAGTCTCACATTTCATCCGAACAATTATGTTTGCCTTGAAACATGTGTATTAGGTAAAAAGCAAGGAGAACAGAAGTCTCTGAGCATATTTCTACAGTAGCTACATCTTTCTATCCAGGACAGTAGATGTTTGGCGACACTTTATGATGCTTGTAGAACATAGCTAGTGGTCTCACCAGATAGATCTGTTCATCCAAATGTTACCTGTACTATGGCTTCTCCAGATGTTGATCTGATCTGATCTGCACCTTCTAATGTACAAACATTTGGCTCTCTTTTCCCTGCCTTACCTCTTTTTTTGCCATAGTGTGTAACTCCCATGCCTCTAATTTCAGTGGAGTAAGAGTGAGGCGGAAAATAGGTCAGACTGTGTCTTTTGTTTAACAGAGCATGGCAGCAGTAGTGTCTAATTCTTACAAGAGAAGATCTGAAATAATAAATGAGCATAAAACACACAACCTACTTCTCTCAGGTGTGCATGCATTATACACGAAGTATAGTATGAGTCATGTCTAAGACTATGTCCAAAGCTTTACCAGTACATAGTGGTTATAAATATAATTTAGTGTTCCACTACGAGTTCATCATAGCTTAGTTACATTTATTAAAGTTATTAATGTTTCAATATGCAATAAATATCCTGAGGAAGAAATGAAAAATGCTCTTTATTCAATGGTCATCTTTCAACTTCTATTTTAAACAACACTCTCATTGTTACACACACATTTATATACACCATTCATCTTATTTATTAATTTCTTGGGGTAATCCCTTGAGCCCGGCATGTGTGTGTAAGAGAGAGAGAGAGAGAGAGAGAGAGAGAGATGAGGTGTTTTCTGGTTATTTATTGAAATGTGGACAGGAAGCATTCATCCTTTTTCCTGCCATAAGGCGGGGAACACCCTTGATGAGGTGCCAACCCATCACAGGGCACAGGTGCACACCAAATCCCATACAACAAGCAATTTGGAAATTAGCCTACAGCTGCATGTCTTTGAAATGGAAGAGGAAACCTGAGAAAACTCCACATTCCCATCTCACCTTCACAGAATAAAGGTGAGATGGGAACCAACAACCCTGTAGGTACAACATAGTGTTGCCAGCCACTGAGCCACCATGCCTGCCAGAAACTATATTTCTGGGCACCTCATCATCTATACTGTTTTATCCTGTATCCAGCATTCAAGGATACTTAGGGCATGAGGAGGGGTACACCCTGGACGAGGTGCCAATCAATCACAGGGCACACACATACACACTCATTCACACACTACGGGCAACTTTGGAATGCCAATTAGCCTAATCTGCATGTCTTTGGACTGTGGAAGGAAACCTGAGCACCCGGAGGGAAGCCACCAATCACTGGGAGAACATGCAGTCAATCTCCATGTACACAGACCCTGAGGTGGGAATGGAACCTGGAACCTGGAGATGCCAAATTATCCAATATGGGTAAGGATATGGCATTGTTTGGGTATTGTCTGGTGTCAAAGTTAATAATCAGCCTGTTATATGTTCCTGAAATGGCATTTCCATATATTTTGAATACATCCATAATAAATATAACGTATAGGCTTAAGGCTTGTGATTGAAAATCTATTTGTTCAGTTACAGATCACACTGATCACATTTCTGATCCCATGTAACAATGTAGCAAGTAGTCTCAAACATGACACACTGTATACATTATGGGGGTCAAATCACTAGGATGAGCAACGATCATAGCACATCTGCAATCATCTGGCTTAAATACAATATATTAGTGACGCTAGTGCAGAGTAATGCGACCCAGCCCATCTTCTGCTTTGCTTCATTTAAACACGAATACAGACCGCTGTGCTGCAGATGTTCTGTACATGCATAAAGAATTGATCTGGTGAGCTACTTACTCAGTTTCCCTGCGTGACTCTCCCGCACATTGCGCCTCACGCACGCACCGCGGCGTATCAGATAAAGCTGTAATGGCTCCCGAATCCTTTACACGTCCCCATCGTTGAATCTGACCTCTTTTAGTTCGAGAACAGGCGATGTGAGCGTCCCGGTACCCTGAGAACGCGCTCCTAACTGACGTCATGAGACGACGCACGGGAGCGCGCACGTGGAGTGAGTAAAGAGCGCAGTGTTAGATCGAAATATAAATGAATAACCTATTGTAATATGTTATATTCATTAAATGAGATTAAACCAACATAATGTTATCACTTAGCTGATGAATTAACCATGACAGTGTTTTGTTTTGTAATTTGTGAAATCTAATGGACAAAAAAATACCATAATTTTAAATTAATAATACAATGACACACACAAACAAAAGTGAAATGGGCATCTGATTAAATTAGAAATGGAACAGAAAAGGGCGGCGCACACATCATCCGGCACACTCTGGAGAATGAAAAAAAAAAAAGAATGAGGGGAAAAAATAGAATTCGGGTTGTTTACCAGCAGGGGGCGCTGTGGAAACATCTAAGACGTAAAAGTGATTTAAAAAATAAAATAAAAATAAAATAAATATATATACATATGAAACTAGTCAGTGTATGTGGTGTGCGTGTGTAAATCAATCAAATGTAACCAACATAATCAATAAATAGTCGATTTTATTTCATTCATAAATTATTTGGAATACCTATTAGGCTTTAAACAGCGTGGCATTGCACAGTAACATTTGATTTTTTTTTTCTTAAAGGCAAATACACAAAAAAGAGATATCTGCACAACTAAGTGTGCTACTGAAACTCAACTACTACGTTGATGTCTTCATCTGCATTTGGTTCGCATGGAACCAGTCAAGCGCGCTTCCAGTGTCAAAAGTTGAATACAACAATCCGATAAAATCTATAAGAAGATATTCATCTGTCATTTTTGTTCAGTAGAAAAATAACCATTGATCGAAATATACAAATACAAATATAGGCTTCTGTAGTTTCTGTGGTGTTTATACACAACGGAGTATCAAAAAATACAGTACAACACGGAGACCATAGAAAGTTGGATCATGTGCATGCTGACATGGTCGAGCAGTGCCAATAACAGTTTTAATAACAGTTTTAATAACACATTGGATAAAACATGCATGTTTTTCATTAACGGCAATGGAGAGTCCAAGTTATGTGCAATCTTGGGTAGGACCTCGTTAAAGCAGGGACAGCGCGGCGCCTGCGCGCCGGAAGTCATCAGAAATCGCGCCACTTTTCTGTACTTCAATCAAACTCTCGAAGTTGGCGTGATTGTAACTTTCAGCTTCACCGTCTTCTCCGTCTGGTGAACCGGCTCGCGCCGGTAAACTGCTTTACTTTCTTCATAGCGAGCAAACAACAAAGCGGTAGTCTCGACAGCGCGCGCTCACACGAGTCCCGGTATGGCGAAGGCGCGCGCCGCCAGGAGCTCAGCCTTCTGTTGCATCCTCTCCCTCTGCTTGAGGTGCACCCGCCAGTGCCTCTTTCTTTCGTCGCTCCTGGCAAAGCGGCGTCCGCACACGTCGCACGAGAAGGGCTTCTCACCGGTGTGCGTGCGCATGTGCGTCGTCAGGTGGTCGCTCCGGCTGAAGCAGCGCATGCACACCCGGCACTGGAACGGCTTGTGGCCCGTGTGGATGCGCACATGGCGGTTTAGCTCGTCTGAGCGCGAGAAGCGACGATCGCAGTTTTCCACCGGGCAGGAAAAGGGCTTTTCACGCGGGGCACCCTTCCTGGTGCCCGCTTTAGTCGCTTTGCCCCTGGTTCTGGTGGTTGAAGTGCTGGAGAAAAGCAGAGAGTCTAGCACCGAAGAGCAGTTCAGATCAAACACCTGGCCGTTAGGGAAGGCTGCCCTATAGAAAGCATTTCCGGTAAGAGTGGCTGGAGTGGTGGCGGGAGTTTGGTTTGATGGCGCGCTCAGGGGAACGCTGTGTGAGCACTGCTCCGCGCAAACCGGCTCCTGTTTTATCCAAGTGTCCAAAGCAGAAGTGTCCGTTTCAGGGCAGAGTGGGGAAAGCAGGTCGATGATGTCGTCCAGGTCTGCATCCTGATCTGAAAGGCGCGTGTCTGAGACACTCAGCTCATCAAAGAAATCACAGCCACGGCAGTCCTCCTCGCGCTCCCGTTTAACAGTCACCGGGAAGAGCTGCTGCAGACTCGCCACATCCATGAAGTCGTCCGAAGGATCGTTGCAGAGCGGCTCAGGCGATCCCAGCGAGGGCGTGGAGCTGCCGGTGGAGCCCACCGAGCCCTGCCTGTAGAGCGCGCCGCCGCGGGAGCTCGGACTCGCCGCCGACTGCGAGAAGTCATCGAGGTGGCTGTCATAGATGGGATTTGTGCAGATGCCTACGATCTCCGTGATCATGTTGAGGAGAGCGTCCGCGCTGCACGCGGCTGACTCGGTGTGGAAAGTGCCGGTGTAGGTCAGCGGGGAAGGAGGCAGTCCGTCAGCCGAGCTTTCACTCAGGTCGGGGAGGAAAGCAGGATCCGGCTTCTCAACTTTAGGTTTTAGAAGCCCCTCAAAGCCTGCGAGGGTGGGAGTAACGAGGAAGGGAGGGAGGGGGAGGGGGGAGAGAGAGAGAGAGAGGTGTCATTACATAAGCTTTGCACCTACTGATGCATATGACTCACTGCTTTGGGTTTAATAAAATCGGTGCATCAACTAGATTAATATGTATGCATCTATTTTAATATTTTACAAAACTCAAGCAATGGCGTTTTTTTGTTAAATGATTATTTATGCAAAGCTTGGTGGAATGCATGCCGCGGACTTACCGGCATTACGCTCGTTCTGAGCGCCGTTTTCCGTCGCTGCGCAGAGAAAGTCCAGCGCGCTGAAGTCCACTGTACTGATCATTATGATTCCTTGGTTGTGAAAGTCAAAAAAGTGCGATGCAAATCCACAAGTCACGGCTCAAACGATCGATTAAATTCAGTAATCAGTCTCCGCTAGGAGTTTCGGGATTCCCTGTGCGTTCCCGTCAGATTGTTCGGTGGGTTCTTCGGTTGCTCTTCGCCGTCGCTACGTTTACCGGAATCCCTCGTTCCCCTTTTATACCGCTCGGCTTGACCGGGACTCCGCCTCTCGTTCATCTACGTCGGCGCGAGGATTCCCCGCCGTGTACCGACTTCGGTCCGCTGCTGCCCATACATGGGCAGAGGATGTGACGGGGTTTCCCCCTCCGAAAATGGGCACGGGGGAATGTGACGCAGAGTCGATTGTCCTGAAGACCGATGCGGTAAAACAGACTGAAACTGTTTGTGAATGGACTGCTATTAAACACTAATGCGAAATGTCTAGTGTTTATGCATGAAAAATATTATATTAATATTCAGTAATGCTCTAATGTTAAAAAATGATCAATCCGCTACTACAAGTGCTACAACATCGCGTCTAGAGTGATTAACCCAATAGAACACAAATCAGTGTAAAAACACTGTTTAATATAATAAAGTATTGCTTTTCCTTTCTCTGCACGGATGTTTAATGGCTTCTGTTTGTGTTTTTGCGTTGCAGGGCGTGATTGCTTTTCATTACATAATACCAATATATATGCCGTTCTTACAAAACAATGCTAATGCAAAAGACAACAGGGTGATCAGAGATGCACAAGTTACACTCGTGTGCAGCAGAATCTTGAGCTTTAGTCAGCTTTCAGCACCGCGGACAGCGACCACAACCCTGCGGCTGCAGCACCCGACATCCGCGCTCTCATCTTTCCTCTCCAACCCTCGTCGTCAGAATTCGCTGAAAACTACCCTGATTTATGGCCGAGTCCCTTTCCAGACTACACAGCATGGTGCATAAACAGTCTGTGTTTATATCGGGCGATGGTGAAACCTGTACTGCAGCCTCGCATTCCTGTGTGCATGAAATCAGATTAGTGGTGCATGGCGCCGTTTCAATGCGTGTTATGTAACGCGTGATTTTACACCGGGAGGAATCGAGCAGACAGCAGAATAACGGTGTAACAGTTTACTGCGCCATACAGATTCATGTCAGGCTGCATGAAATCGCGTTAGAAAAGCTGTTCCCCAGCGTACTTGTTATATTACTCTGTGTTCAACCGCAGCCGTGTGAGTTTGTTGAAAATAATATGTAGAGCTAGATCGACAAAAAGCAAAACTCTATGTATCTATGATATGTTACATTAATAAACTGTTTGTTTTAAAAGATAATATCCGCAATAGAGAAGTAACACTTTTAAATACTGGCCAGCGTTCTTCTGCAAAGTTAATAATGGCATGAACTGATAAAGAACTTTTTGCAGGAAAAAATCCAGTTCAATTGTCATATTTAAACTATTACTACTACGACTACTACTACTAATATTAATCATCATCATCATGATTTGTATTTATCAAACACTAGGTGTGAGGTATCAATACACTCTAGATGGGGTGCCATTCAATGGTGCCACTCAGTTCTATCTCTTTGGCATGTGGGAAAGAAACTGTGAACCAAATAGGGAGCCCATGCAGACCCATGGATAATGTCCAAACTGCACACAGATGAGCTCAAAATCAATATTGTCTAATTATTTAGCTTAAATGTTTTCAAATTTGCATGTTATATATGTTATGTTTGGCAGCACAGTGGCTTAGTGGTTAGCACTGCAGTTTCGCACCTCCGGGGTCAAGAGTGTGATTCACGCATTGGGTCAGTGTGGAGGGAGTTTGCATGTTCTCCATGTGTTTGGTGGGTTTCCTTTCACAGTCCAAAGACATGCAGATTTGGTTATTTGGCGGTCACAAATTGTCTGTAGGGTGTGTGTGTGTGTGTGTGTGTGTGTCTGTGTCTGTGTCCTGCGATGGATTGGCATATTGTCCAGTATGTATGTTGCCTCTTGCCCTAAGTTTCCTGGGAAAGGATCCAGGCCCCCACAACTATGTACAGGATTAATGGTATACACAAACGATGAATGAATAAATCTGTTATGTTTTTTCCCCCTTTATGTGGGTGCACTTATAATTTGTTCTGTAAATGTAAAACTATTAGTTAAGATACCATTAAGACTTTGGGAAATATTAGTCATATTCAGCAAATACAGACCATCATATTAATATGATTATTGTATATGCAAATAGATGTTACATTTTGTATATTAACTGTAGGTTAAATGTACACTATATGGACAAAAGTATGTTAATGTTATGTTAAAACCTGTTAATTATTTAATTCAGGTGTTTCAATCAGGCCTGTTATCCCCAGTGAAGGCTTAATGCTTTAGCATACCAAGACATCTTGGACAATGTTACTGTATGCTTCCGACTTTGTGGCAAGAGTTTGGTAAAAATGTCCCTTTTTTATTCCAATTAAATTCGATTAAATTCAATTTTATTTGTATAGCGCTTTTAACAATTGTCATTGTCGCAAATCAGCTTTACATGACTGTATCATGTACAGTCCAACATGACTGTACCCCAGTACACAAAGCAAGAACTGTAAATACATGGTTTGAAGAGTTTGGTGTGGAACAGGGGCCGCACAAGGCCCTGACCTCAACATCATCGAGCACCTTTGGGATAAACTGGAACGATGATCGTGAGCCAGGCCTTCTTGTCCAACATCAGACCTTATAAATGCTCTACGGAATAAAAGGGCACAGATTCCCACAGAAACACTCCAAAATCTTGTGGACAGCCTTCCAAGAAGAGTGGAAGATGTTATAGCTGCAGCTCCATATTGAAGTATGTATTTGAATACAATGTTCGGTTTGGCCGAATACTTTTGTCCATATAGTGTATACAGTATATACATTTCGTGGTTTGTTAAGTTTAAAATGACATAGTATTAGGATTTAAGTTGACATTAGTAACTGTATTTGTGATATTATTATTATTATTATTATTATTGACACTGTAGCTTATCAAAGGATAAAACTAGAGATTGGTCTATAAAATAAATATAAACTGGTTTGAATTGATATAAAATCTATTTTCCTGTTTCCGGATATGTGCACCATAAATGGCGCTGTACTCCACATAAATAGAGACGTCTGTGATTCACAGAGCTTTCAGACTTTTTTGTTTAGGATATTTCCCCGATGTGAGTCCCCGCGCGTGGGAGATCAACGGGGCCACCCGCTCCACACACAGCTCGAGCTGTCAGCGCGAGGCGGCTTTGCCCCGCCTCCCTTCCCCAAAAATAGTCCCGCCCACAGAGCGCGCACCCGATGAGGAAATGGCAGTTAGTGAAATGAGGAGAGAACGGTGCTGTTCTTCTCACGGCAAAAAATAGCCGCTTCGTGCATGCCTTAATCATTCTAAACCATCCAATCAGGAACACGACAATAATTACACAGATTAATTAATATGCACACAGGTGACAAAGCTGGTTAAAGAAATGGGCTTTATTTATGCCATAACACTAAAACACAACCTGTGTGAGAGATAGTTCATACAGTACACTGATCCGCCATAACATTATGACCACCTGCCTAATACTGAGTACTGTAGGTTACCCCCTTCTGCAAGCAAAACTGTGACATGCTGTGTGTACTGTCATCTGTCTATCAGAGCCAGCATGAACCTTTTCAGGAATTGGGAGCTACAGTAGTTCTTCTGTTGAACCGGACTACACAGCCCAGCTCTCGGACCCCATGTGCATCAGTGAGCCTTGGCCACCCATGACCCTGTGAACACTTTGTCCCTGAAGTTGATATGTTGGAAGCAGAAAAAATGGGCAAATGTAAAGATTTGATCAACTTTGAACTAGCCAAATTGTGATGTCTAGACGACTAGGTTAGAGCAACTCCAAAACTGCAGTTCTTGTGGGATTTTCCCAGGCTGCAGTGGTCAGGATATACAAAAGTGATCCAAGCAAAGAAAACCGGTGAACCGGTGAAAGGGTCAACAATGTCCAAAGCTCACTGATGCGCATGGGGAGCGAAGGCTGACCCGTGTAGTCCAATCCAACGGAAGAGTTAATGTAGCTCAAATTGCTGAAAAGGTTCATCCCCTGGCTCTGGCTCTGATAAGGTGTCAGAACACACAACATGTCACTGTTTTGGTGCCAAAAGGGGGACCTACTCAGTATTAGGTGGGTGGTCATAATCTTATGGCTGATTAGTGTATACTGGATGGTCCGCTGTGGTGACTCCTCAACTGGATCAGCTGAAAGAATAACACTAACAGAAGTTAACATTACTGGATGGAGTGGATATTGATACTGAAATCCTGAATAGCAGCTGATGTGCTGCTACGGTATAAGACACAAATAACCATTCAAGGATCAAGATTTCATGAGGTGGAAGGTAGTGAAGGTCATGAAAGATGAGCAAGACAGGCAGAACAAGGAAGGTAGATCTGGTTTCATAAGATGTCATTTCCACCAAATTACTACCAGCACTTTATAAAGACTCTATAAAACTGTAGAAGAAAAGAACAAACGTTCAGTTAGGAGCAACAACATAAATCTGATGTGTAAAACTCCAAACTTTTTGGATTGTTTTAAATGGTTCACTTTTTGAATGGCTTAGAACTTTGACTTGACTTCCTAACTTTTAGGCATTTTGCATTTTTTTTATTTGTCCTGTGGGTTAGAATGTGGTTATTGCTGCAAAAAATCAAATGTTGGCTTTGATTTTCCAAAGTGTAACTAATGATTTTTGTCTTGAAGTTTTTTTTTTTAGTCAAATGTTGAAAGTTAAATGCACCTATATAGAGACTTGAACTTTTGCTATGAAACTAGGTTAATTTTTAACCTGGCCTATTCATTTAGGGTATGTAGCAATACAAAATTAGCTGCCTTAATGGTATCTAAATATATTTTAAGCAAGAATTGAAAATTTACAAGCTTACAAACTTCATTGCAAAAATATCAGCACTATTTCCTTATTCACATTGTGGCCTAACAAGCCACAGGCCAAACTACACTTAAAAGTTATTTTCTATGTAATGTCTAGTTATTATTAAAAACAAATTTCAATTTCAGCTAAATTATAAATAAAATGTGGTTTTAAAACTGTTCCAGTTGAGGTTTGATTTCTTTTAACAATGCTCTGATTGATGCTCTGCAGCTCAACAGGTGGCTGAAACTATTTATTTTTCTAGAAAATGAATGGAAGTATCAATAAAGTCATATAACTCAGCTATTATGTTGTAAAAATAACCCACCATAAAAATAAAAATGCAAGATTCATTCATTTTCAATACCGCTTATCATGGAATGCCAGGAGTCTTTTCCAGGAGACTTCAGACACAAGGTATATTATATTGTGGACAGGGTGCCATTCCATCACAGGGTACACACAGGCACACACACATTCACAACATATATGGGCAATTTGGGAACACCAATTAGCATAAGTTTAAGGGTCAGTGGTTAAGGCATTGGATTATGGTTCGGAAGGTCCCAAACATTGGTAAAACATACAAAATTCACGTTATAGTGCTAACCACTACTCCACCATGCCACCTCATTTGTGGGATGTGTGCATTTAAAAGGAGTACACCCTGGACAAGGTGCCAAACATGGGGAGAACATGCAAACTCCATGCACGCAGACACCACGGGAACGGGAATTGACGGGAATTGAACCTAGACCCTGGAGGTGCAAGGTGACAGTGCTATCCACTACCTGACTGTGCTGCCTGATTAGATTCTGTTTTTACATAATTATATTTATAGTTGTATCATTTTGGGCTGGTAATAACATGCTTGTTGGGTTTCCTCTTAGTAGTTCAGTTTCCCCCACGGTCCAAATACATACATTTTTGGCTGATTGGTATTTCTTAATTGCCTGTAATGTGAGTGTGTGAGTATGTTTGCTTGTCAATATCTTGCTCAGGCAGTCATACTCGAATAAAGGTTGCTCTGTGTAGACCAGATGACGGTGCAAAAAATGGATCGTCACTGTTCCAATCTTTCATTTTATGTCTGAAATTCGTCACTAATGGACAGGATTATAGTTCCAAACAAAAGTCTCTTCACTTCAGTCTCGTGCTGCTGCAAGAATGTGAGCACATAGAGATGCTGTACGTCTGTCTCCTCCATGTGAAACATCTGAGCGTCTCTGACACACTGGGTTATATTTAGAGCTGTAACATTCATCTTACAGATCTGTTTCTCTCTCTGTCTGCGGTGTATGTGTGTGTAGGTGTGTGTAAGTGTGTGTGCATGTACGGGTGTGTTTGCGAGTCCTTGGCTAAGACATGTACATGGCCTTGATTAAGAAAGCGAGTCTGGCACAGATGCGTTGATAGTCATCCAAACGTGCGTCAAAAGTCCACACTGCTCTCACACCAGAGACTGAAGAGCTTCTTATATGAGGCAGATGGAGGACTTGGTGAAAGAAAAGAAAGACTAAGAGAGAAAACATTGATTAAACAAAGACTGTTCTATACCTTCCTCTTTCCTTCCACTATCAGGACATGTTTACATGACCCTGACTAACATACTGTATAGACATAAAAATATGACCTTTAACAAAGTTTTTTTTTTCATGCCCGATGAAGGACGTTGTTTAAAAAATCCTTTCTATGAATTGAATGAACCATGTATGATTTACAGCATACATTACTTACCTTATTAACAAATTACTATCTATTATACATAAATACTTTTTATATAATACCTATTACAGATATATGTAATTGGCAGTAAAAAAGGAGATAATGTTTTTTTTTTTCAGTATAATGGCTTTTCAGAATAGAATTATAGATTATGCATAAAATATTAATGAATAATTATTATTATACATAAATACAAGGGGTGTTCAAGTGAAACCGGGACTTTCTGGTGAATGAAAGTATAAATCCGATTGCCATTTACAAAATAATTCAGTCACAGTAAAACATTTAAATTAAAGTTTTAAAGAAAGCCATACTGTAAATAAAGTCATCCCTGTAAGTGAGTGTAATGCCTGATTCTTGAAAATTGACAAATTCAAGATTCAAGATTCAAAGAACTTTATTAATCCCAGAAGAAAATTGCTTATTCCAAAGTCTTGGTTTGACTTGAACGGCCCTCATATTCTATTGTCCATTTCTGAGGGATTTCAAATAAATGAATAAATAAATAAACAAAGTTACAGCGATTTTTTTTTAGACATTACAATATTTAACATATAAGCTTTAAAATCTTTTCTTTGTTGTTTAGAGATTTTTTTTTTCTTTTGTCCCATAAATTATACACACACATATTGTATTTATATATGCTTTAAAGAACATTCTTTACATGCACTGACCAGATTTTTCTGAATACATATAGAGTGAAACAGAAAATGAACACATCAACATGTTTATTATCAGTTCCATGACCCTCAGGATCTCCATGAACTTTAACCCCTGATAAAGGCTGTGTGATTGTCCCGCCTCCTTTTGCGTTGTAAATTCTCTGAGCTGGAACCTTGGTTTCTTCATTCCAAGGCTCCAGTTTCTTCATTCAGGTCCATGTACTCATCATGAACATCGCTCTGAACATCTCCCCTGAGACTCTGATATTCTGCTGCGTAGTTGCTGCATTGTTGCTTCTGGTTGTGTTGAAGAGCATGCTGGGACATCGGCGGACCTCCAGAGGTCTCAAAGCGCTGCCGTGTTTGCCGAGCGTCCCTGTTCTAGGCAGCCTGCTGCACCTGCGCTCGGCTCTTCCTCCACACCTGCTGTTTTCCAAGCTGGCTGGGAGATACGGGCCGCTCTTTAGTCTGTACATGGGGCCGCACTACACGCTGGTGGTGAGCGAGGTGACGCTGGCTAAAGAGATGCTGCTGCACAAGGGCAAAGACTTCGCCGGACGGCCCAAGATGGTGAGCACAAACTGTTGCTGCTTAGTTATCCGGAGATCTAGACCTGGAGTAGCTGTAAAATCATGTACAACATAACTAACTTTGTTTAGTACCATACATTTCCTAAATCAAACAGAAGAATGCAAGATCTTCAACCCTAATGATAGAAGCTTTGTTTTTGGTTCGAAGTTTTCTTTAACCTGCTGCTGTGGAATGGTCCCAATAAATGCTACCTTGGAGAGGTTTATGTCCAAATGTCGCTTTGGTTTCAGTTAATAATCTCAGCTGGATACTTTAGTGGTACTCAGTAATAAAAAAGAACTGCTTCTGTAATCATAAACAGTGTCCTGTGCTCATCCCACAGCTCTTATTCACAATCTGCTTGTACTGCACACTTAGCATCTCTTTGTCTTTACTCCACACCTTTATACTTTACTGATTTAAAATCATACCATTCCACCAAAGGATCACAAGTTCACTTTTGAGCAAGTCTTTTTTCTCACCAGTTTTATTGGAAGCCAAATGTCAAGGTAGAGACGTAAAGCTGGGGGATAAACATCAGACTAGCATCTATTGAAAGATGAATTGTTTTTATTAATGCAATCTGTTTTTGTTTAATCACAAACTTTGTCACTCTTTATAATTTAGAGAGGTCACATAAAGAAAATATCCAAGCGCATAATGGAACGTCAAGGAGTAATCATGGAATGATGGCGAAAAAGGGTAGACGAGCACAATAAACAGATAAATAAATGAATTACTTAATAATTATAATATAAGAGTAATTAATAATAATAATAATAATAATTATAATAATAATAATAAAAACAGTCCCAGGGTTAGAGTCTTGTCTTTTCAAGTAGACGATATCACCCAAATGAGGATGGGTACCCTGTTGAGTCTGATTCCTCTTAAGGTTTCCTCCGATTATTCAATTCAATTCAATTCAATTTACTTTGCGCTTTTAACAATGGACATTGTTGTAAAGCAGCTTTACAGAATTAAAAGAAAATAAGGAAGTGAGTATGAAATGTGTAAGAAAATATGTGTGAATCAAAACAATCATATCGTCCCCGAGGAGCAAGCCAAGGGTGACAGAAGCAAGGAAATCTCCCTGATAACGGTGATATCATCTCCGGGAGTTTTTCCTTGCCACCTTCACCTCACATCAGGGACAAACCGATAATTATATTTTCATTGATAAAAATGATAAATTATGTTTTATATATATATATATATATATATATATATATAAAACATAACATAATTTATCATTTTTATCAATGAAAACATAATTTATATGTTTTTTTTGCTATTTTTTTATTGTAATAAACAAAAATAACTCAAGTATTAATTAGTATATAAGCTTGAGACGGGAATGCGTTTGAGATGCACATGTATCTTAGTAGAGAGCGAGAGGGAAAAAAAACGATGAAACACACTGCAGGTCAAAGGGACTGTACTGTATGTATTGCTATTTTAACCACATTGCAGAGTAATACAATAATTATATATATATATATATATATACACTACCGTTCAAAAGTTTGCGGTAACTTTCTAACTCCATGATGGTTCCTGATTTTTATTTCTTTCTACATTGTAAAGGCTGAAGGCGTCCAAATAACGCATTAATCTCCTTTGAACAGTAAATGGTGAGATGTTTCTGCTACTTCTGCTCTGTAAAGTCTTCATAACGCCTCTAATCTGAGGTGCTGTTAATTGGTCATTTTTCAGGCTGATAACTCTAAATGAACTTCTGGTCT
>JAQMYJ010000015.1:22757176-22771916 GCA_030014305.1 Clarias laeviceps | reverse complement strand
TTCCATATGTGTTATTTTATAGTTTTGAAATCCCCAGTATTGTTGTAGAATGTAGAAAAGAAATCACTAAACAAAAAAAAAGAAATTTGCAAGTGTTCTAAAACTTATATATATATATATTATTATTATTAGTAGTATTATTAGTATTTTTTTTTTTTGCAACATCATAGATAAACCAGATATCTAGTTTTAATGAAACAAAAACTGACCAGCTATTTGAATACACACAGTCTGTATCCAGTATACATGATCTGGCCATGAACACGTTTCTGATTCAAGAACAAACACATCAGTGACCTTAGTTTTGCATTTTTCATTACCAAATACACACTGGCATTTCTCCCTACACAAATCATCATTAACACACACTTACACACACATACACACAAACATGCACACACACTGCTCTATCATCCTGTGCAACCTTGTTCTTTGTGATTTGTCAAGGTTACCACAGATGTGCTGACTCGTGGAGGGAAAGACATTGCTTTTGCAGACTACAACACCCTGTGGAGGAGTCACCGCAGACTAGTGCAGTCCTCCTTCGCACTGTTTGGAGAGGGTTCCAGCAAGCTCCAGACCATTGGTATATACACACACACACAAACACACACATACACGCACGCACGCACGCACACACACACACACACACACACACACACACACACACACACAAGAAAACAATAAGTGCACATGTACATGCACATCATACTCTTTTTTCTCAATAGTAGTAAACAAAATACATTGATATATTGATATAGTTATTTCCAGTAAGGGAATAAAACATAATGGGTCATGCTGTTATAGAAAATGAATTAACAGCGACAGAACATCCTGGCATGTTTATTGTTACATTTATTGTTACTTTTAGTGTTGTGAAATGTCATGGTAGTTGCAGGTTGCAAGGTAGTTCCTGTAATTACTCATGATAAAGCAATAATAAACATTTCATTCCATCATTTAAAGCTATAATAAGATAACATCAAAAGAGCTGGTCAAGTTATAGGGGAACGACCAAAGTTCCAAAATACGTTAAGTTAAAGCTCAGTGTCTAAGCTGTAAAAGTGCTGACACTGGAGACTCCTTCCAAAAGTACTAAAAGTTAACTGGTGAGAAAGATACCCAGATACTTTAGATATCCGTATAAATAGACAGAATAGCAATAAAAGGTATGGCATGTGCAAAGCTGAAAACACTTCCCTTTTTAAATATATATTTAAAAAGAAAAATATTTTTTTAATGCATGCCGAAAAGTTCATATATTTATTTTTAAATAAATTTAATAAAATATTTTAACCACAAATACCTATTGCATAAATAATACATGTTGTATATTTTATACATCCACTTTCTACTATAGATTCATACATATGTCATGGTTACATGTTTGCAGTACTAGATGCTGCAGATAACCTGTGTTCGGACCTGCAGGCCTGCAGGGGGCAGGATGTGGATATGGCGCCAATCCTAATGCGAGCCGTCACCAACGTGGTGTGCAGACTGGTTTTTTCGTCGACCTATGACCCCCATGACCCCGAGCTCCAGCAAGTCATAGACTACAATGATGGTATTGTCCAGACTATTGCACGTGGAAACCTGGTGGATATCTTTCCTTGGTTACAGGTTTGGAGCTAAAACTGTTATCAAAGTTATACACCTACAGCACTTAACTGTTTTAACATCCATTTTTAGCCAGCTACTACCTACTGAAAGAGAAGATTGTTTTTCAGTACTTACTGTACACACCATGCGTGCACGTTATGGTAATGTTATGTAATATTACATTTACATTTACATTTACAAAAAGTGCTTTGAAGTTTCCGTCACTGAATAGATACTTTCACTGGGTTACTAAGTGCCATCAGTCAAACACAGTTAAGTATTATTCCACTACTATTTCCCAAAACTGTAGTCACCTGTTTACCTGAATCAGACTGCAAATAAGGAACATGAATCCAGCACAAAACTGATGCAACACACCAGATGAACTCAGCCAAGACCATCTGTGAACATTGTCATATTTGGATGTCTGAGTGCATCGCTAATTTTGTGCAGCTTTGTAATTAGCAAAACCAGTACTATGAAGAACATAGAAACTATGAAGTGCTACCAACTAAGCCACAATTCATTCATAATTTTGTGAATATGCATGATACTACTGTATATAGTTCCACAAACATGTTGCATTTTTTATGGATTGCTCAAAATCATTTAGAATAATAAAAATAAACCATCTCCACACAACCAAGATGAACTGATTTAGTCTTAACTCTTAATTTGAGGTGATTAATGTACGAATGCTTGGCAAATATTAAAAAAAAGGAAGACGTGCAAAATCAACAGGTGTCCTGTTTACAAAAAAGAGTGGAAAAATGAAAAGTACAAGATAAATGAGCAAAAGATAAAGAAAGGTATGTATGTATAGTATGGTATAGCTTTATAATAATATGCATGTAATAGGCTACTATAAGAGTTATGTAAACATATGTTGCTATGTTGATTACATACTATTGGATATAATTAGTCAAGGAGGTTGTATAGTTCATTTGGTTCATATGCTAAGCAGATAGATAGATAGATAGGTTTCATTCAGGACACAAATTAATAACTATAACTATACAAAGATCAGTTATAACATCAACACTATTGCCAGGTGAACTAAACAACATTGAACACTAACTACCCACCAGTATACTGTTGATAGGATCAGTGGCACCAAGGCTCACCCATGCCTGTGATGGTCCAGTCCCACAGAAAAGCCAATGCAGGACAAAGTGCAGAAAAAAAGTAAATGCTGGCCAAAATAGACATACACTAGACCACTCAGTGAACTACAACCTGCCCCACACAGGACCCAGCAGGTAAAGAGACACCAATACAGCCTCCAAACTTCTCAGATCCCAAATGATGGACTGAACAAACAAGTGCAATCCACATAGGCCCCATCCGGCAACCCACAGCACCCAAAGGACCCACAGCACCCAAACAGCCTGGTGCCAGACAGCACAGGACATCCCCAGACACCCAGTGAAGCCATACCCCAAGGGGCCAGAGCTGCCCTGTTGGCACCAGAGGAACCCAAACCCTAGGTGGTTTTTGATGCTATGGCTGGTCAGTGTATATTGTTTGTATTAAAGCGAATGTGTTGTAATGCGTTCTAAAAGTACATATTTTCACAGATTTTTCCCAATAAAGACTTGGCAAGACTGAGAGAGTGTGTGTATATCAGAGACAAATTACTGACCACAAAACTGGAAGAGCACAAGGTAAAGTGCAAATCATCACCCACACATTGGAGCAATTAGAGATCTTTTTCTCGCCAAGAGTATTTTACATTTCCCTCCTACAGTCCTACTTCTTTTAAACAGCAGTAACTCATGAGTTTGCATGAAACCTGAAGATGCATGAAACAAGATTTTGAGTTGGGGCATTCATTAAACACAAGTGGGATCCAATCAAGCGGGAATTTGGTGTGCTGCATCGTTAAACCAATCTGTAACTGGATTTTTAATGATTATTGGGAACCCAACTGGAAAATGGCAAATTTGATCTCGAAATCATGTAACTTCTAACCTATACAACATGTGGAAAAAGTTTTGAAGTTTTCAACATTTGTCTTTGGCCAGAACTGTTTATAGATATAAAAAATGAAATTGTTCCTGGTATCCAAGCACTACTCATATTTAGATCATCTATGCATTCAATTTGTTTCTGTATTAATCCTGGCAGCTGACCCTTACACCAGGAGAACCACGTGACCTCCTAGATGCCCTCCTGAGTGGGTCAGGTGGTGAGAGCGGTGTCACCGAAGATCACATTTTGATGACAGCAGCTGAAGCGTTTGGAGCCGGAGTAGAAACCACGTCCACCACTTTACTCTGGACCGTAGCATTCTTACTACACTATCCAGAAGTATAAAACGCACATGTGGACAGTTTTTAAATCCAGTGCCTAAATGTTTTGTTCTAAGTACACTGTGTTCTTGCTGCCCTGCTGAAGGTGCAAGAACGTCTTCACGCTGAGCTGGACGAGTGTGTGGGCAGGGAGCGACACCCTTCTCTGAGTGACAGGACCAGTCTGCCATTCCTGGAGAGCGTGTTGTGTGAGGTTATGAGAATTCGCCCTGCCAGTCCTATCCTCATCCCCCATGTTGCTATGCAGGACACCAGGTAACCATGGCAATGCCGCAGAGATCACTACTGCCACCAAAGAGGGAAAACTTCTGGTCACCATGGTGATGCAGAGATACAGATAAGACAGGAATGCAAATCCAAATCCAACCACTCACATTAAAAATCAAATCACATGCTGGTATGTTTAGAGATTAAAAAAAAAAAAAAAAAAATATATATATATATATATATATATATATATATATACATATTAGAAGTAATTGTTTTGGCAGATCCTGAAAGTCTAGCGAATTACTGGATACTGACTTTACTTGAAAAATAGTTGGATTAAGCTTTTGCATTGTTTGCATTAATACAGAGCTAGAAATGATTTTATTGACTCAATTAAAGACTTTTTACAGTGATTTATGCGAACAATTATGCTGCAATTTACGCTGGCAGCAATTTACTGCAAAATAAAAATATGTTTTACAGTGTAGAAAAAGCTAAATGTTGCTGTTATATTCTGTTGTTCATCTGTGCTAAACTTTAAAATAGCAAACTTCTTGTTCTGTTGTTCCATGCAGTTTAGGAGGTCATGACGTTCCAAAGGGAGCAAGAGTCTTGGTGAATATCTGGGGAATCCACCATGACCCAAAATACTGGGAAAAACCTGACCAGTTCATACCAGGTGCACAGCTCACAAACTTAGCAGTCTACAAACCTAGCAGTTTGGAATTATTACATATTTTTTAAGATAATGTAGAAGGTTATTTGTATTATTTGATGCCCAAATTTCATCCTTACCATCCGTGCCATCTTAGCAACTTGTCCATGAGAATTATGACGTATATTGTGTGTGTGTATATACAGTAGCATTTCTTCTCCTTATCCCCCCATCTCAGACAGGTTCCTGGATGGCATGGGAAAGAAGATAACTCCAAACAGTTACCTTCCCTTTGGGGCAGGGCCCAGAGTGTGTGTGGGTGAATCGTTGGCCCGGATCGAGCTCTTCCTGTTCCTCAGCAGTCTTCTGCAGAAGTTCCACTTCAGCGTCCCTTGTGGTGCTTCCCTGCCTGACCTGCGCGGGTGTTCTGGAGTCGTGCTTCAACCACGGCGCTACACGGTCACAGTGAAACCGCGGCGCTGACCATAACCATGGCCGCGATGATATAACTATCTATATCTATAATATTTCTTTCTAGGTGTCATCTAGTTATTTTATATGCTAAGTCAGTATAATAATATAAGTAAAGCCAGAAGGTCTGATGTTTTTTTCATTATGTAATGATATTTTACTTCTAGAGATTTTTTTTTCTGTAGTTTGTAGTATTTCTGGTTGGAAAAGTGATGTTTGTGAATCTAAAAAGATAAAAAAAAAAAAAAAGACAAAATTTGAAGAGATACCAGAAAAAAAAATATTGATATGATTTTTGAGAAAATATATTAGATCTCAGATCCGGTGGGGAAAAAGAGATTGAACTTGGATTTGGAAAATAAATACTTTCTTGTAATTGAGAAAAGTTTAAATATGAAGAAAGTTAACTGTTTTTGTCCCATTACCTATACAGTACTTTAATAGATAGACAGATAGACAAATAGACAGATACGTCATTGATCCTGAGGAAAATTCCAAAATGTAAGTGATTATTGTTTCCAAGAGTTTAACCTAACCCTTAAGCTATAGTAAAGTCAGCTTATTTATACAAGGCACGTTCAAGTCAAACTGGGACTTTTGCTTGTGTAGAACAACATAACTATATTAAAAAGTCTTTTTATTTCTCTATATAATCCCCTGCTTCACTAGTGCACTTATTCCAGCATTACACAATTGCTTCGACACCTTTAAGAAAGTTTTCTCAGGACTCCAGAGCCACAATCACACTGCCTGCTTCAAATCTGAAACCCTGGCCTCCTAAGAACTCCTTTAAGGTCTTAAACATGTGGAGCGAGGTCAGGACTGTACAGGGGATTTAGCGATAACTCTCAGACGTCTCATTCCTGTGGCGTGCAAGTGGTGTAAGAATGTGTCTACAGTTCCTACAGACAGATCTTTGATCAGACATCCCACTCGCTGGATGTTCATAGGAAGAGGTGGCTCCAAGCCACCTCAGCCAGGATCGTCATTCACTGATGTACGACCTTCTTTAAAACGTTTGCATCATTCAAATATTTTACTGCAGCTAAAAGTCTCATCACCGTACTGCGTGTGAAGTTTTCTGCAACTACCAATCAGATTTACACATTCATTCAGCAAAAATTCCACAAGTCCCAGTTTGACTCGAACACCACTCGTATATACTGTACATTGCAAAATCTACATTTCATAATTTTTTTAATGAAGTGATGAATGAATAAGTGATTAATGGATTACTTCACTGTTTTGCAAACTAGTCTTTATCCGCGATGATTAACGCGCTGTACAAAATTGATCATTTCATTTATTAAATTCCACTGATAAAGTTTTAGTACTTTAGTATTGTAAGTATTTTTTGGCAAAAAAGATATTTATTATTCTTTTTTTTTTTTATATAAACCCAGATGAAAGGAACTTTTCCAAAGGCACTAATTCCTTGCGCACATGCTCATCACAAAACCAACTGGTTGCAAAAATAATTACTTTACTAGATTTACTCCAGTGTTGGAAAGTTACATAATTTTAGAACTACTTAATGCTAGGAATTTGCATATTTGAAATGAACAAATATGTAGGTATTACAGTAAATTAGTTTTCTGAAGAAAAAAAAGGGTAAAAATTCTTGCCTTTGGTCATCACACTCACACACACAGTATAGTATTCCTATAAGATGTAACTGAATGTGTACTGTGCACACACACACACACACACACGCACAAATGACAGAGCCAGATGTTTGATTGGACTCGTTTAGTGGTAAAGTCGTTTAGAATAACATTTTCACACCTTTCACAATCTCACAGGGACATCAAACATACTCTATTGCTCAGACTAAAGAAGGTTGTCATGGTAACGCCACCGCAGCACCATGGGAACGCCATAGTAATTAACGCAAGTGTAACTCGGTACTGATGCCATAGGAACACTAGAATCGACACACACACACACAATCTCTCAGCTGCAGATTAATTTTTTTTTCTTTTCTTTTTTTTTTTTTTACACTGGCTTCTAGCGCTGCACTCCAAATGACATGGCATGCTTAGAAAATATATCGTTTCACAGAGAGCATATATATTTATGTCTATATATAATCTGCACCTACATATATATTTATTCGCACGTGTATTTCCGATATCGATATTTGTCTCGGTCAGACAGCAGTTTCCGAGAGTCTTTAGGCTGCTTTTGCGTCGCCAATGAGCAATGCTGTTTCCGTGTGTTCCACATTTAGACGTCGGAAAAAAACTCTAATAAGAGTTAAGAACGAAAAAACAAAAACATACAAACAAACAAACAAAAAAAAAACAATGTCCTGAGGTTCGTCTTTTTTTTTTTTTTTTTTTCTACTTCCATGGTTGAGGTGCAGCATTTGTTCGGCCAAGCTGGTGTTCTGAAACTCTGGGAAAGCAAGAAGAAAGCAGTCTGGTGTTTCTGATATGTGTGTGTGTGTGTGTGTGTGTGGAAGGAGAGAGAGAGACTGTTGCTTTGCGTGAACCAGTGAAAAACCTACATTCGGCTAATAAGCTCCGGTTAACATCAAGCACAAAATGGCTGCCTGACCTGGTGTGAACTATGTTACCCAGAGGCACACAGGACAGATGTGGGCGTGCGTGTGTGTGTGTGTGTAAGTTTGAGTGTGTTATTGCATCTTTACTCCCGAACGATTTTAAGCAGCTTCAAGGTCTATCGATGTGTATGACACTGCAAGCTGAGAAACGAGAGAAAGGGCGAGTTGTTGCGTGTGCTACTGAGTACAGAAGTGTTCACGGGGGGACATGGTATTGTTGAACCACCAGGTCACCGTCCCAGACATTGTCGTACACAAAGGTTACTCTTTGTTTGAGTGTGTGGGTGTGTGAGCGTGTGTTAGGGCAGAGTCTGTACTGTAGCTCTAACAATGGTCTCTCTGAGGCGCTGGAGAACTGAGGACATTTATCCTACAACAGAGAGAGAGAGAGAGAGAGAGAGAGAGAGAGTGTGTGTAAAAGGGACAGAAAGAGAGACCTTCCTATGCTATGCTATTAAATCACTTTTCACCACCCTACAACGTCAGTCCTAAAGCAACAGCACGGCTAGATTAGACTCGGACTAAAAGGCAATCCACTCCGCGCAGCCGAAGGCTCTCTCTCTCTCAGCGCCGCTAACGCACAGCGCCGGATTTCAACGCGACGCCTGTCCGTCAAACGGTTTCCATGGCTATAACGACTGCGTCGCTGCGCGCAGGTGTGGCTGAGCCCGACCCGCACGTGTCTCCTAGCTCAGAAGGGGGCAGCTGAGCACGGACGGAGCAGTCAGCGCTGTCGTGGAGGTTGTCACTTTTTGCGCCGTGAGGCTTATCCTCGGAACGATCCCTGTCTTCGCCCTCGTCATCTTCCTCCTCCTCCTCCTCTTCCTCCTCCCCTCCGTGGCTGATCCGACAGCGGCAGACCTCGATGCCGGAGTCTCCGGTCAGGCGTCGCTGTTGAAAGTGCGTCTGGTCCACGTCGAGGTCGCACACTGCGGAATCGCGCCGCTCCGGCTCCAGGAAGTCAGGGGAAAAGACAGCAGGTTTGGGCGGAGAATGTGGCCGAGGGGCTGAATGGTGCGCCTGCGTTGGCTCCACCCACTGCCCAGGGGAGCTCTGCTTCTCAGAGATGGTTGCGCCAAGAGGGTCGGAGATCGGGGATAAGGGAGGAGGGAGGGGAGGAGATGACGGAGACAAAGGCGAACAGGATGGAGGAGAGGATGAGTGGATGGCGACGGGAGAGTAGGATGTATTTTGAAGCATATTGCTGGGTGGATGAAAGAGATCGAAGTCAGTGGATTTATCATCTCTGGTTGGACTGAAGTTGGACCTTTGAGTCTTGCTGCTTATATCATTAATGTTGTTACGCTGAGGTACGTTAGCGCTTTCAGTGGCACCGCGGTTATTGACGTCATTTGAGTTACGGCTTTTACCAGTTTCGTTCGAGTTAGTGCTTTCTTCAGCGTCACTGATCACGTTGTTGTTAACTGTGGGATTCGTGACCGTTTTAACAGTCCTGTTGCCGTTACAGTCCAGGGAGGCGGAGTCTGGCAGGTCCACTTCCGTTGCTTCTGCCGGAGAGGTGGAGCCAGGTTCGTTAAGAGGTGGAGTCATTGGAGTCTCAGGGTGTCGCTCTGCAGCATGATGAGTGACTGAGTTAATGGGGACCGACTCGCTGTGAGACGGAGTGGAGGTGTGGCTAGTGTCAGTCTCGTCTGTGAGCTGCGCGGAGGAAGGGGAGGAGCTACAAGGTGAAGAAGGGCAGCAGGAGTCACATGAGCAGCTGGTGTAGTTGTCCGAGCTCTGCGAGGACAGCATGTGACTCGGTCCGGGATGAGCGGAGCCTCGCGGGTAAGCCACCGAGCTGTAGGGAGGGGGCGGGGTGCTGGGCTGTGCTGCTACTTCCTCATAGGATGGCAGTTTGAGTGATGCGAGGAAACCTGCCGAGTGACATAAACAACAACAACAAAACACGTTCAGGTGTATTGCCCCAAGCAGATAGAGGCAGAAAGATGATGCAAAAACGGGCATGTCACAAATACTAGTGTCCATGTGGACTAGCCAAATCAAATGATTCTGATTATTTTGGAGCCAAATGAACAGCGGCAGCACTGGAACAATCGTGTCAGGTGATACACTACTGTATGTGTTTAGCTTTTTATTTACAGGCGACGTCTAGCATTTGAGACAGAACCCAAGAAAGCGAACGAGAGCGCGGATGAAAAAGAGATGAGTGTGTACTGAGGTCCAGCATGGAGGACGGGTAGCTGCAGGCTCCGTGGTAGGCCATCAGGTTGATCTCTCTCTGTCTCTGCTGCTGCTGGACTCTCTGTTTAGCCTGGCGGTGTCGATACGCACAGCAGCAGCTGAACAGGATCAATACACTCCATAAGAGCCAAAACCCTGCAACACACAAACACACACACAGCAGATATTACACACACACTATCCAATGAGGTGAACGCCCGCAGACTAAAAAATACTGGATCCTGCAGATTTCGAGTAAACAGCGACTATATTTGCAAGAAATGTTTACTTTGCTATGGGTTTGAACACAAGGCTTTATTAGATTCACCACAATAAGAGAACAACTCCAGTGCCAGAAGTGAATTACTGTATGTAGTGTGTGATATTACAAATATTCTTTAAAACTGAGTTTTTCCTGCTAGTGTTTAAAGCTCCGTTTAATTGTCTTATCTGATTGGTTAGAAGGTGATTCATTTACAACAACAGACTCTCGTCAATAGTGCTAGTTGCGATAGTAACAACTCTCAGGGAAAATACAGTATGTTAATTATTATGCTAAAATATGCTATTTAACATAATTTATGAAATTGTTTAATCAAAATTTCTGTAAAGAGTCGTTTTTGGAAGTTAGTGTTTTGTGACAGTGAATAATCTTTCCACAATTCGAAAGCCTTAAAGTCAGACGAATCTGTACATGACAAATTATTCAATTTCTTAGCATTACTACTAGGCTAATTTTGCACTCGCATAAACGTAGTGGCAGCAAAATTCATGTAGAGCTTACTTTAATGCAAAGTGAAAAAAAGGAATACCATTCAAATGTCTAATTATCAAATAAATACAGTCTAACTGCTAAAGAAAGTCAATAATTTCATCATTAACCATTGACACGATGTTAGCACCAGAGAACAAGAGAGTAGCTTAGCAAGCTATGAAGCTACCAAGAACACACTTGTAAGAAGGTACTGTAGTTTATTTTTAACTTTAACTAAAAAAACTGATCTGCTTTATTAGTAAGATTCCATAACTATTCTCAAATAAGAACAAAATCATTTAAAAAAAATAATGTTTTAATAGAAGCCACATGGAGACATTACTGCACTATTACTGCCAAAGCTACAATGGGCTTCAACAGGAGAGAAACTTACTATCTCAACCCTAAGGAATAGCAATTAGGTTTCCCTTTTAACCCTGATAAGCAAAAGGGCAACTTGTTTCACTGATCAATTCTCGTTAAAGTTCAATATCAAACTAATGAGAAATCCAATGATGAATAATGGAGTTGAGTACAAATGCTAAACTCAGGAGTCTTTGAATGCTGCGTGGTTACATGACTGATAGCCGAGATTCAGCTCAGCTACGAGTGGCGTTCAAGTCAATCCGGGACTTGTAATGAAATTTTTTGTGAATTCATTTTCATTGGGTTTTGTTTATATAGAGCTAACAGTGGTTAGTGACACAAAGCTACTTTACTAAGTAAAAAAAAATGTGTTTAAAAAGTTTGAGGAAAGATGTAGTTGTCACTGATGAGCAAGCCAAGGGCAATGGCGGCAAGGAAATACTCCCAGAGATGGCAATAAGAAGAAACCTTGAGAGGAACCAGACTCAACAGGTAACCCATCCTCATATGGGTGATAACAGACAGCAGGGATTTATCTGCTGTCATACTGTGTGTTAGGAGGCTGGAAGTTTAGTAAAACAGGTGATAATATGCAGTCGATTTTTGTTATTGAATGCAGATTGACATTACAGAAGACTTCAAGCAATATATGGTGATGAGCCGCTGTAAAACATTTCAACATTTTTGGGCTCAGAGCCCACTGCAGTTGGTCCCGTTTGTTCATATTCAGCGAGTGGAGTGGAACGCCTGATCCTTCAAAATCGACAGATAATTTGTTGCCAACCTGCAGAACACGCACATATGTTCTGATTTGGCTCCAATTCATTTGCATGTTTGGATCATTAAAGGAGCGTCTGGGAGGCCAGCGATTCACTTTCCAAAACCTTGATTGTATCCAAGCACTAGTGAACCGCGGGGACAAGTGCGGGTTATATACTGTAGAGAAATAAGTGTGTTCTTTTATTCTACGCAAGTAAAAGTCCTGCTTTGACTTGAACGCCCCTTGTAATTTGCGATCTATGACATAACCAGCTATGCATCACTCTCTTTAGGTAGAAGCATCATATTAGAAGTAATATAGCAAATGGATTCGATGGTGAAAACTGAACTACATGTCAAGTCAGACATGGACGTCTGTGGAAGTTAAGGATTAAGATTATTATGCGAGTCGTTCAGGGGCGGATTTTTCCATTAAACCGCCAATTCGTCACTTTTGATGATGAACAGTGAACAAAAGCTCGATGATGAAGACCTTTCCACTCTGTACAGGATGCAAGCGCTTGTTGAGAGTGGGTCGATCATGCCTTTGTTATTAAAATAGCCCTAATGCTCACATTAATGTGTCACTATTCCGTGAATCTCAAAGAAGCAAATTTGACAGGATTTGAGTAGGCTGGTTCATGTTAAACTGTGTCCTAAATATAATCTGGATATCACATTTACTTATTCGCTGACGTATTTCTCCATGTAAGGCAAAATGCATTTTAAGCATGTTCCAAAATACAGACTCCATCTGGGAGCCTCCATCGACTGGCATGTCGTTCTCTGATGACTGAATGATGATAGGCTTCAGTGTGAAGTGTAAATATAAACTGCACTCACACCAAAGCTCATAGTAATAGGTGCAGCAGCCGGTCTCCCCACAGCAGTGGCCTGTCTGGCAGAGGTACCCGCTGGCACTGTTGGCACCGGGACAGTAACGCGGGCTGCCCAGGAGCGGCAGGGTTCCCGTGCTGTGGTACTCCATCCCCTCCAGCAGAGCGTGGCGCCACCGCAACAGCCGCTCCTTCTCTTCCTCCACGGGCGCTGCCGTGGCAACAGTGACCGACGAGCCTCCTTGCAATCAGGACGTCTGAGAGAGACAAAGGGGACGGGGGACGGGGGGGGAGGGACGGAAAGTCAAGAGAACTCTTCAGCTACTCGGCGTTCTTACTAGCAGTCTCCATGGATGTGGTTTTATGCAAATTTTGATTGTGTGCGTATGAAAGCCAAGACAAATATTTCATGACTTTTATAATTTCCAGTAATCAGAATGTTGATTAAAATTCTGATGATTTTTTTTCCCATAGCAATGATGAAGCAGCGTTTTGCTGAAATATTTATAGTGGAATGTAGCACCATGCAGCTCTCCATAGCCATGTGCTTAGTTCTCCAAATATCTTTAAACAGCTTTAAACCTCCAACAACTTCCTTTTCTAAATGAAAGGAAGGCTTCTAATAAAGATCTTAGAAGCCTTTCTTTCATTTCATTTTTCTTTCTTTCTCTTCTTTACCCTTCCTTCCCTGTTTTCTTTCCTTTCCCATATTTTCATTCCTCTCCCTTCTGTTCTGTTTTCTTTCCCTTCATTTCCTCATCCCTTCTTTCCTTTCTTAATTTTCCTTCCTTTATTCCCCGTCGATTTCTTTTCTATCCCTATCTTCCCTTAATTTTCTTGTTTCTTCCTTTTCTTTTCATTCATTTCTTTCTCTTCCTTACTTTTTTCTCGATTTCCTTTCTTTCCCTTTCTTCCTTTCTTTTCCCTTCCTTTTTATCATTGCTTTTATTTATTATATTGAACTGTCCATTCCTTTTCTTCCCTTTCTTCCTTTCATTTCTCTTCCTCCCTTTATTTATTTCCCTTCTACCTTTCTCTTCTTTTGATTTCCTTCACGCTCCCTTTCTATCTGCTTTGACATAATCCTGAACTCTGGCTCGAACAGTTTATCAACCTCAGCCACCTCATGTTCATGTTAGATTTTCTAACCAACATTATAGTACGCAGTTACTACAGTATGTATGCTGTAAATGCAATGCTCTTTATTTGTCCCTTAAGCTTCATTACAGACTACGTCCTCGTGCCTATATAATCCTCCTGCTCCTCTCACTCGTGCCACTTTATGTGTCCCTTGGGTTCCTGAAGCTCACCTGTAGTCTCCTATAGATTCCTAGTGAACCTTATCAGCACTCCTTCTGTCTGCATCTCTTTATCTGTTCATTCCAAACGCTGTATTTGTATTTGGTTACATCCCTAGATTATGTGTGGGTTCGAGCACATCCATGGCTACATCCCAAACTGTATCCTACACACACGATTCAACAAATCAGCTAATTAACAGCCTTCCTAAAGATTCCAGGACCAAGTCTGGACAGCCGTGCCTGAATAAACATTAAACTGTAGTGTGTCAATATAGTGCCAGTGTGTTAGCTGTGATATAATGCTAAAGTTTCATGGTTAAACTCCAATCTGAAACAATCTGCTGACTAAAAAGAGCTTCTGTGATGATAACAATCATGTCCTGTTGCAGGTTCTAGGATGTGTTGTGCTGCACAATACAGATTAATCTCATGGCAACAAATGTGATACAGTATAAGAGGGCTGTACCGAAAGTAATGCAAAAGCGGGCATAACACATGCAGGACTGTGTTATTTTAGAACAAACTTTCCTTTGGATTTCTTTTTTTTATTATTATATTTTTTATGACTTTAATATTGAGTCAAACATATACAGATTAAAATTGAAAGATAAATAATTGTATGCCAGAAAAAAATAAATAAATAAAAAATAAAATAAAATAAAAAATTATATATATATATATATATATATATATATATATATATATATATATATGTGGGGGGGGC
>JAQMYJ010000015.1:22640122-22667916 GCA_030014305.1 Clarias laeviceps | reverse complement strand
GCGGGGCGGGGTGTTTATTGAGGTGCGCGCGGGGCGGGGTGTTTATTGAGGTGCGCGCGGGGCGGGGTGTTTATTGAGGTGCGCGCGGGGCGGGGTGTTTATTGAAATGGACGTGGGTGTGGTATTTATTGAGGTGGGTGTGGTATTTATTGAAATGGACGTGGATGTGGTATTTATTGGGGTGCGTGTGGTGTTTCCTGATGTGAGGCATTTTATTGTGGTGTGGTCTTGTGTGGTGTTTACTCTGCTGTGATGTGTTGTGATGTTCACTGTGGTGTGATCTGGTGTTTATTGTGTGTGGTATTTATTGTTGCGCGCTATGTTCACCGTTATTGTGTGAGGTGCTGGAGGTCAGGGTTCCTCCCCAGCTCCAGCGGTTCGGCTTCGGTCTGACTCGCTGACTCTTCTCCTGAGTCCTCCTCACCACCGCCTCATACCGAGCCTTGATATCACACAAACACACACACGCACAAAAAACACAAATTTATTTTATACTTTAAAAACAACTACACTTTAAAAATAGCACTGCAGAAATTTTGCCAAGAGAAATGCAAATACTCGAATGCAAATACATTTTGATTCATCTGCAAATATACTGCATGTGTAGATCTAAAAGCATAAGCAAATACACTTTTGCATAACTTTTCGATACATTTGCATACATTTTTCTGTATCCTTTGGTATTTTTAGAAATCCACAAAGAAACATTCTTATACACTTTCATAAATCACGAACATATTTTTAAGTAGTTCATTTGTGTAGATATCAGTGAACACTGTATGCTGTGACTACATGAAAAGTAAGGAAAGTGTTTTGATGAAGATCCGAGCATCACCTTTTCCTCCTCTAGCTTCTGGCGTCGCTTCTCCTCCACGGCCGTGCGCCTCCTGTCCTCCTTAAGCCTCTGCTCCTCCAGACGCCTCCTTTTGTCCTCTAGTTGCTTCTCATAGAACAGCCTCGCCCGCTCATCACGCTCCATCAACTGAGCCTCTCGTACAGCTACACACAAATAAAAAAAAGAGCATGCAGGTTCAACAAGCCACACGATGTGGATACTTACAGAACAGGAAACCCAAACGCTACCTCGGAGCTGCTGTCCATGGTTTAAAACGTCAGCCTTTACATTATTTATTAGAAAAATAATCAAATTAAACAAATCTATCAGACTTAAACTTTGGCTTGATGACTCACAGGTTTTACATAACTCTTTGAGGGTGCCATGGCAACCGGGCCACCAAAAGTTTACATAATGACTAAACCTCGCCAGAGCAACCTGCCACGTTCACCTAATCATGCAGAAAGAGTGTGTGTGCGCGTGTCTGCAGTTTAATCTGTGATTCTTAGAAAGAGTTCTGTTTTCTCTAGGCTTACTTTTTTTTTTTTTTTTTTTATTAATTTACTATTCATTACTCTTTATTATTTACATTTTTTTGCTAAAAGATCACACATACATGCACACAAATCCACACCATGCACACTCCATCTACCACCTACAGTATAATAGATCTGGAGGCAAAAAAAAAGTAAATTTAACTGATGTGAAAAACGATTCCTTTCCTGAGCTCCTAATGTAGACATGAACCAAAGCCAAGTTTCACATTTAGCAATTAAGTAGGCTTTTATGTCCAGGCCAGAGAAGGATGATCAGCGAGAGAACCTGCAAACGAGGCTCACTAGTCAACTGTGCTCCAATGAAATTCATGACCATTATAAATCTGGAAAATAATAATAATAATAATAATAATAATAGCAAGAGCGTTGTGGCTGATGAGGTTGTGGCTAAAAAGGTTTTGAAAAAAAAAATTTGAAAAGAAGCTCAGCAGCTGCGATGACAGCAAGCTCATTATCCTAACATCTGGGGATCGAATGTGTGCGTCATACCGCTCTGCTTCTGTCTCTCCTCCCTCCTCTCTCGAGCCAGTCTCTGTCTCTCATCCAGTTTGAGCACCAGCGGCTCTGAACAAAACAAAACACAAACAGAGCAACGTTTAGTTGATCAACTGACAACACACGCATGGAAAATGTGTGATGTTATATTCTGTTTAGTACAGATTTCAGTAATGCAGTGTATGATGTGGGTGTGTCTCACACCTGGTCTTCCTGCATTGTGTACATCTGGAGAGCTGGATATGATGTACGTGCTGTTTCCGGAGGTTGTCGAGTCGGGCCTGCTTACGGGCTTCTTCACATCGTATCGGAGATGGGAGTCAGACTCTATAAGACAAAAATAAATAAATAAATAAATAAATATATATAAAAATTTCACATAATTTTGGGGCAAAAATGAGCAGAAAGGTGTGCTCAAGTCAAACAGAGATTTGCGATGAAATATCTAATGAATGAAACTTACAGAAGACTTTAAGCATAGTACGATAGTCTCTTAGCCGCAGTAAAATATGTGAACGGTGCAATTATTTATAAAGATATCTGACGATCCTGGCCGAGGAGACTCTGAAAAACGGACAGTTTTTCTAACTTGCGGAAGAGACGCACATGTCTGTAGGAACTGTACACACGAGTGTTCATGACGTGAAACATGCAGTCTGATCAAGGCTCCGGCGTACTGAGAAAACTTTGTACCTTAATGGTATCGAAGCACTAATGGAACGCTGGGATGAAGGCACTAATGTAGGTGTTTTTACACTAATAACTGTGTTCTTTTATTCTGTGCAATCTAAAGTCTCTGATTGACTTGAACACCCCTCGTAGTTAATTCCAGCCCTAAAGAAATGATCAGATCAAGTGTTTACATGGTTTACGTGAATCTTCCTGAAAATTTATTCAGGTCGGGGCGGATCAGGTCATGATGCATTTTTAATGATTACTGGAATATTAGGGTCCACGTAAACACAGCTACTGTACTAACAGTGTATTGATTCAGAGAGAAGACGGACCGTCGTCAGTGTGTACATGCAGCACTTTGTTTACATCGTGAGGCCTTTCATGCAGCTGATTTGAATGCCTTGTTTAAATTCCTTGTCTTGTTTTTCCGTGATCTGGTTTTGACCCTGCCACGACTCTTTGGCTAACAAACACCGGTTTCTCGTTCATATACCCATCTAAACACGATCCAAAATATCTGCTGCGGTCATGTTTGCTGCTCATGTCTGGATCAACACTGGAGCAACACAGGGACAGATTTTCTGTCGTCCATAATGAGAATTACAGGCACGGAGTGAAGACTTAATCAAACTACATGTTTAGTTCAATACATTATCCTCAAACCAATTCAGATTACAGAGAGCTTCCTGGTCAGGAACTAGCGTTAAGCTCTTAGGAAAATCTCCTCTCTCTTTCTCTTTCTCTCTCTGAAGTCTATTTGCATGGGCCTCACCCTGCCTTGTTCAGATCATGACTTTACAACATGATGTAAGATCCAGCTTGAACATTGCACTGGATTTAAGGGACGAACAACGTTAAATGAAGGTGTGTTTTGAGAAACAGAATATGTTTTCTGTGGTACAATCACTGCATAATCAACAGGACAATCAACAACAATTATTGTTTTGCCATTTATTATCTTGGTAAAAGCATTAGGCTAATTTTAGCGAAACATATATAATTATATATTATATATATAAAATTGAGATACAGTGCCAGTTCTAGAACTTTGATCAGTATTATTTAAGCAGTTTTTCAGCACTGCATAGGGGGATTTGTCGGTGTGATCTGGCAACCCTGGCCTAAACACGGCATGCTGGTGAGAGAGTACAACACCAGTAAAATTTTATTTTGTATCATGATTGTTAAACGTTTCAATTTAAATCAGTAGTTCAAATGCGCGCTGAACCATATACAGTATACGAATCACGGATCAGCACGTGTTTTGGTTCTGTATTTTATATTAGCATAAATAAGTAACGTGCACATTCTAGATCAGCTCTGTATACTTTGTCACATATTTGTACATCAGATCAACAACCTAATAATCCTCCAAGCCAAAGAGTTATAACTGTAGCTAGAAAAGAGCCTGAGCTAAATCAGCTTTAATGCAACTCGTGACAGACTTACAGTACAGCATGAATACAGACCGCCAGAAACCCACCCTCTTCTGAAACTGCTGATCCTCTTCACGCTATATTGGATATTGACATTCTATCAACTAGTTACTGAGGTCACGCTTCTCTTGCTGACTTTCCTATTGATTTAATTTTTTAAAGCAATCAACAACCCTGTGTGTGTACACAACCTCGATTAAATATATTCACAACCACATCCATCTTACATGAGTGTTATCATTATAGTGAGCTCTCTGACTCTGGGGTTATGGGCATGACGCTACAATATCAGTATTGTAATACTTTTTATTAGTAAAAAGTCCATAATTAGAAAAGCTAGAATAGTTATACAAAAGTTGTACTTTCGTCCAGAATACTTAATGCAGCACGGTAATTATAAAATATGATCAAGAGCCAATCATGAAATTAATAAATCCTGAACAATTCAAGTGGTCATGTCATGTGCATTAAATTCAAAGTTGAGTCATCACACACACACTTCCAAGTTCCACATCAAGTCCAAAGTCTTTAAGCAGCCAATCAAAAATAAACTGCACGAGTGTAATGTGAGTAATGTTATTTCATTTGAAAGTTGCCACACATGCAGTGCAGATGCAAACAAACAATGATTGCATTTAGAATGAGCCAACATTTGTAGGATAATGAAAATCTCGCTCACACATATACAGTATACTGTAGATCTATGCATGGACCCCATTTCACCTTCAGGACCAACCTAATACTTCATGGCACAAGGCGCAACAAGGTGCTGGAAAAATTCCTTAGAGATTTTGGTCCATATTAACAGATATGTCGGCTCCATGATTTGCACCTCCCAATTTGCTCTACTCGATTGAGACCTGGAGACTGTGGAGGCGATTGGAGTACAGTGAACGCACAGTGAAACCTGTCTGAGATCATTTTAGCTTTGTGACATGGTGCGTTATCCTGTGATCGTACAGGGATGGTCGCGGTCAGCAACAATACTTCACACCATTGTGGCATTTACACCATACTAAGGGGCCCAAGGCATTCCAAAAAAAATATCTCCCACACCATTACACCACCAGCCGCAGCCTGAACCGTTGATATCCACGCTTTCATGTTGTTTACATCCGAATGTCAGAGCAGAAATAAAAACTCATCAGGCAACATTTTTCCAGTCTTTGATTGTCTAATTTTGGTGAATCTATGCAAATTACTGCCTTAGGTTCCTATTCTTAGCTGACAGGAACAGCACCCGGTGTGGTCTTCTGCTGCTGCAGCTCATCTGCTTCCAAGGTTCAATGTGTTGTGCCTTCAGAGGTCCTCTTTAGCATACCTCGGTTGTAATGAGATGTAATTTATAGTTTCCTTTCTACCAGCTCGAACCAGTCTGGCTATTCTCCTCTGACCTCTGGCACCAACAATGTATTTTCTCCCAGAGAACTCGCCCTTACTGGATGCTTTCTCTTTTCTCTGTAAATCCTAGAGATGGTTGTGTGAGAAAACCCTAGTAGATCAGCAGTTTTGGGAATACTCCGACCAGCCCGCATGGCACCAACAACCATGGCACGTCTCCTAAATCACATTTCTTCCCCATTCTGGTGACCGGTTTAAGCTTCAGCAGATCGTCCTGACCATGTCTACATGCCTAACTGCATCGACTTGCTGCCATGTGATTGGCTGGTTAGATATTTGCATTAAATTGTTGAACAGATGTACCTAAAAAAGTGGCCAGTGAGTATATAAAGGCTTATGCATATACACAGCTCCTGCTGCAGATTTGTTTTTTTCCTTACAGCCTGAACTATTTTAACATCCATTCCTGCTCCAGAAACCCAAAAAGCCCTGATCTCACCTGACCCATTTACTCACTATCAATTTCCAGCCCTTTATATCGACAAACAATAGTTTTTCTCCCTTAAGAAATACGATAATATAGAGAGAACAAGCAGGAAAACTCTCTCATGTCACCTGGTCTTGGTCATACCTCAGAAACACCTGTGGGAAATTTCTTTATAATAAAAGCACACAGATCTCATTAAGACATATAATCCGAATGCATTAATTCACTGTAGAGACCTACTGAGTAAGGAATATGACGTGCTACTCTATACTGCGTACCCTACAGCTCTTCCTGAGGTACAGTAGGCTTAGGGTTACTGGAGTACGGAGTATTATTAGAGATTTGCCAGGAAGACTGACGGTATCTCCGGAATGTCGTATTACACCAGAAGTCATCCGATCATGAAATAAGCCGAGTACTTAAACTGCGTCATTCAAACTGTTCACGGTTATATTTGGTCCACATCACAACTTGTGAGATCATGATTATTTAATACAATTCCTTGTTGAGTCGTTGAACATCTTGCATTTAAAAAAACAAAAAAAAACAAAAAAAAAAACTTGTTTTTAACAGTGCAATTTCTTGATTTACCAAAGAAAAGTAAAGCAAATGGATGTGCTGGATTTCAAACACAAAATAAGAACATCGTTGTGAAACGAAATGCGGCACCATAAGTGTTTAATCTCCCAGATATCTTGGTTTCTAGATTTGGTAGAATTTAAAATTGTAAAAGAAATTTATTGACTGATTGATCAATCGATTAATAAAACATGTTAAAAGGTATCTATTAGGGATGGGAATCTCCAGGGACCACTCGATACGATATGATCACGATACCCAGGTGCCGATTCCATTTGTATTGCGATCCTGTAAATATCACGATTTTATAAACATTCTGATTCGATATGAAAATGTTTTGGATTTTGGTACGATTCTAAACAAATTTGGCAAATAATTTGTTCCTACCACACAGGATGCTGCGCTGCCTGCTTGTGTGTGAATAGTTTCAAGTGGATGATTTGGATGTGGGATTATAAAGGAACTACAACATACTGTATTAACACCTCAAATGCAGTCATAAGTAAAAAAAATAAATAAACGATTTTAGTCAGAGTGGTGATACATGAATTGATATAACTGAAGCGATTTGTCCCCACATCTCTAACATCTATATTGATTTAACGACATTAGAAGGTTATTAAAATTATCAGGATCGTTATCAGAAACTAATCATTAAAGGTTAAGTATTAAGGGGTAGATGATGTCACCATTCACTCATTTCAATGCAAAGACCTTTATGCAACTGGACCTTTAATCATTTTAGTAGTTAAACAGTTTTTCAGCATCTGATGCAATAATAATGATTTTAACTGAAAATATATATACAGTATAACTTTTGCGCTTCTCATATTTAAAAACAATGATTTGCTTTAAATGAAGACGTTTAAAGCTTCTCTAAGAATACAGAACAGTAAGATGAACGCACGAACACTACAGTATATTAACTTGCTTCTCGAATTCCCTCAGAATCAATAGAAAAGCTGCAGCCTCATCATCTTCCCCTCAATCACTCAGGTACAGGAGCAACCGATTTAATCAAATAACTGAAAAAAAAAATGATGTTATGTCTGTATGATGAGCTGAACTTATAGAGCAACAGAAGCCAGTTTAAAAAAAAAATAAATAGGAGAACTCAAAACAGGGCTAAACTTGATGCTACACGAGATCCGAAGCGCGTGCCAGATTAAAAATGTAGTCCAATATTACATTACATTTAGGGATCTATTCCTGGTGCAGGGTAACTGGGTTAAGGAGGATTTAGCAGAACATCCTCTCTCAGGGTGCTCGAATTGCTGTCAGTGAACTTACACACGCGTAAAAAAATAAATAAATAAAAAGTCTACGCAACTGATCCAGATCGCTTATAAAAAGTAATCAATCAGATGTTAGGTGTAAAAAATTATATTCTAAAAACAGTCACACTTGTATGGAACAACGAGTCTAATAAATATTTAATGTGTTTGTTTGAAATAAATGTAGCATCAGAAATGATAAGATCGGAGATAAGTATTGGTTCAGTTACGTAATCACGATTCTGGTGTCGCAATTCATTCGCATCTCTTCTATGTAGGGCTGCAAATTTTGCACAATTTTTAGACAGTCGAACACGTTAACAATTAATAGTTACTAATTAATGATAACCAGGTGCACATTTCTTTCTCATTTGCAGTAAGTTTTATTTACCATACACTGACATGTACGACAGTATCATGACCTCCATATAACTTTTCTATGTTCGTTTACTCTGTAGAATTAGTAAAATCTTATTTACTTGGGCCTAGAACATTAATTTGCATGTTGCACGGTCGGTCTACAAAGAACAGCAATCAGTTTTGTGACAGAGAGTGGATGGTGAAGTGGATCATAAGCAGTCCAAGTCAACTTTTTTTAATAAAAAGTCTGTCCTCTGAAATGAGACGCATGCGCACATCAATATGTTTTTGCTCCCGCCATCATGGTTCTGTAGGTTCCTTTTAATTTAGCTTGGACAGACCTACTGCACCAAATATTTACTTTATAATATTTATTTACTTTCCCTCCACTGACGGCTTTCTCCACTGTCCTCAACTGTTGAAATGAAATCCCCGTGCAGTGCTGACTGATGTGCAGAGGCAAATTGGTGCATGAATTCTGATCTGCCTGCTCTACTTCAAGTCTTACCACCACGTTGTTATCGGCTATACAGTGGAACCTCGGACTGCGAGTAACCCGGTTTGTGAGCGTTCTGCAGTACGAGCAAAATTTTTAATACATTTTGACTTGAAAAACGAGCAAGTCTTGATATACCAAGTATCACTGAATATCATGTGGCGCGCATGCGCTTCTTACTTTGACGCCGAGCGTCACGTGATCACAACTGAGCCAATGGATATTCTCTCTCTCGCGCTGCAGAATCGTGGGTAATCGTCTCCTCTGCTGGGTCTTAGTGTGCGTGCATCACTCGTATAATCAACATCCGCGCGCACGTGTACGGTTTACTATAACACTGTGACCACGTGTGTGTGCGTAAAGCATCTTTTTTGTGTTTGAATATATGTGTATGTGCGTGTGTAGGATGACTTTCACACACACACACACACACACACACACACACACACACACACCAGTTTACTGAATAGAGACTCACGTGTGCGAGGGGAAAAGTCGTCCTACACAACAGTTCCCTCGTCCTCCCCACCCCACCTCTCCTCTCCTCTCTCTGGTCTCAATCACTACAGCCACGATTCTTTTTAAAGGTAAAGTGCAGGTTAATCTGTTTTATTTTTACTTGATATTTTGTATTAATTATTTTATATGAATATTTTTGGGTTGTTGAATGAATCAGAGTTTCCATTATTTCTTATGGGGCAAATTCGCTTTAATATACGAGTGCTTTTAATGCACGTGCACGCTTCTGGAATGAATTATAATCGCAATCCAAGGTTCCACTGTATATCCAAATCTAGGACCACATATGAAGAGACTCATATCCCATCTGAAAAACAGCAGATTTGTGCATTCAAACAGCCCTTAAAAATAGATAAATAAATAAATAAATAAATAAATGTCACAAAAGGTAAAAAAAATAAAATAAATTGGATTCGTGTCACTTCAGGCTGGCAATGTGAACAGAACATTGAGAATTAAAGTCAGATAATCCACTTCTAATTATTAATGTGAACAGTCATGACATGCATATACGATCTGACCAAAAAATTTATGAATAAACAAACAAAACATACAAGAATCTGTGGCTTGTAATGTGATCATGACCTTAATTTGAAGGCAGTACATCAGGGTTTACATTAGTCAGTTAGTTACTTGTTTAAATGTACACACACTTAGAAGCAGGATTTCCATAAATATATATATTTTTGTGCATAAACGATAAACTGTATCCATAAATCTGTCGATGTCTCAATAAACAAGGTCTGTTTTTTCAGACACCTCTAATGCATCGAGCTAATCCTGATACACTATTATGCCACACAGGCTTCTTAGCTTCTTGGTTTAGTTATAAAATAGCACTAGCAATAAAATATTTGCAGCTAATTTACCACTCACTCATGTGTCCATAAACTAGCACTGGATATGCACGTGACATGATGCTTGTTTAAGCCGTGAAACATTTTTAACCGTACACCTCTGCACAAGGAAACCAAGTGAGCTTTTACGGTACAGAAGGTTCACTGTAAATGTCCTCATGATGATTTTTTGTACTTCTCCCCTCACTTCCTTAGTTCAACAGTCAAAGGTCAGATTAGAGGCGCTCTCGCTCTCTCTCTCTCGCCTGTGTTAGCTAAACACAGGCGAGAGAGCGCCCTATGACCACCCTAGCGTGAGTGCTTAATATGATTGTGCGCATGTGTACTGTGTGTATGAAAGAGACCAGAGAGACAGGAGCTGGAGATTCGTGTCTGTGTGGTGTCTACGTGTGTTGTGTGACGTGGATAGGATAAGAATCCGGATCTGAGCACCTTAGCATCATCGTGTGCTAATCTGGGAAAGCGTGCAGGGGAACACTTGCTCAATCGAGGACGAAGTCCGACTGTTCGCATTAACACGCCGTCACGCGCTATGACTAAGTGTTTAGTTTATAAAAAGGTTTTTTATTCACCTGAGAATCTATGATTTGAGCTCTTTAGCACTTTCTTGAAAGCTAATTATTAGGGAATCAATCAGTCAGTCAAAAAGTGCATGAACTGAATCATGCTTAACTAGAACACTGCGACTCACTGCGACGAACACTGAGTGTGAGGTGGTGTTTCTGACTGGTGTATGACTCGGCATTGGGACCAACTGAAAATGAAAGGGCTCAATAATTCATCACTCGCCTTCAGTAAGCACTCGATCCACGAGAGTGGAGGGAATACACCGGGAGTATTTAGTGTGACACAGAACCACACCCTGTAGTGCTCTTGCAGTGCATCACGCGCAGACACACACATACAGACCTGGGGGGCGGGGCAGATAGAGTTACCAGCTTACATACTGGCCTGTTTTTGGGAGACAGGATGAAACCAAAGAACCCTGGAGAAACCCGAATGGAGATGAAAGAAAATGCAAAATTTACCAAAAATTACAAAAATAATTTTTAGGTAAAAGTTATTTTTTTTGTTGTTGTTAAAAATGCACTTGAACATGCATAATATTGCAAATTTCTAAATAGAAAAACCCTTTAAAATGTACCACAATACCCAAAAATAAAAAAAAGTTTAGCTATGTGGACTTCAAATATTTGAAACTCAGCTTTCTTCGAAACAAATTGATTCTGTGATGCATCGCAATTCCTTTTTGATAGCAGCTCATGTACTCTAAAAAGTTTTTTGTTTGTTTGTTTGTTGTTGTTTTTTTTAAATACAGTGCCAATCAAAAGCTTGGACACACCCTTTAATTCCGTGTTTCTTGCTTGGAGATTTATTTTCATTTAAAAACTATAAAATAACATATGGCATTAGGTAATTACTGTAAGTAACAACAATGACAGTCAGTTGTTATTTTAAGACATGAAGGTCAGCTGATCTGGAACAGTTCTTACAAGAACAGTATTGTGACAAGTGCATTTGCAAAACCCATCAAGCACCATGATGAAACTGTCCCTCATGAAGACCTTCTCAGGAAAGCGAGACCAAAACTTAATGTTTGTTTAAAATTGTAAAAAAAAAAAAAAAAAAAAGACTAGGAGGTCCTTGGTGATTATCATCCCTGTTTGTTACCATGTAACGTTGTACCGTGTACTAATTTATTCCTGCATAATTACCTCATATCGCACAACGGAATTTTGCTGTAATTCTTAGATTTAATAAGTATAAGTTTAATCTGTGCTGTGATGTCATAACTCGTAACAGCATGAGCTTATTGCACGAGATGGGCTCATGCTCTTATGAGTTGACATTATAGCACCGATTAAACTCAGAATAATTAAATCTAAGAATTACAAGCAAACATTCAGTTGTGCGATAGGAGGTAATTATGCAGAAATAAATAAATAAATAAATAGATAAATCCTGTTTTCTTTTACGCACATTAAAGCCGACAGTAAACTCCCATTTCCTGCCACCACAATGGCTTAAAGGCTTGAATATTTTTGGTGGATGCACATGAATTCACGTGACACGAGGCACGTTCCCGGCGATCCAGTTTGTCCGGGAGACTGCATGTGTCACGTCATTACTCCTGACGTTCTTCACCTTCGGGTCATACGAGTGTGTCAGTTATTATTGGATCACGTCGCCGCTCCCGGTAGCCAAATATAACCAGGTTTTACTCACAAAAAAAGTTGCCTTGTGTCTTCCTATACACCAGTGTTCAATTTAACAATAGCAGATAAAGACTACACTGAAAGGCATTTCCTGGAAAAATGAAAATCATGCACGACACATAACAACAAAAAACAAATAATGGGTCTTGGTTGTGCGTGTGTGGCATACAAGCAAGACAAAACCTCAGGCCAGCCTATAGGTATGTGCTCACACTCACGCACACAATTATGTATCTTACAAAGTATACACACGAGCATACAGCAAAACAAGCCAAACACCAGTTAAACTGGAGTTTTAAAGGACACCTATTATACAAAATTCACTTTTTATTTTTTTAAGAAATTTCACATGGATCTCCAAAAAAAAAAATGTAATCCTGCTTTTTGTTCTTTTTCCATTGTTAAACAGCTCGGCTTAAACTACTCGTCTGATGTGACCTCATATAAGAGGTACGTATAATAACCCCTCCCCCTGCTTGACGCTCTGCCTGTCCCTCGAGGGGCGTGGCTCAGCAGTATCTCATTTACATCAACACAGAAACGGTGCATTTGGAGGAAGAGTGAAACAATGGGAGTTTGAGACGTAACAAAAATGCATCATCTGAGGTGTATTTTAGCTTTAGCATTTCCACACACACCCCTTGGGTGACCACTGAGACTTGAACACCTTTATAAAAAATGGGGACCTTGAAGAAAACAGCTTTGCATGCCTGCAGACTGGCATTCAACTAATAATACAAGAGATAGCAACCATGTTTTTTCCACCACATCACGGGGTAAATGAGTGCGTGTTCAAAATGCTAAATCTAGCCGGCATTCAATTCTATTAGCGTGTTTTTTTGTTTTGTTTTGTTTTTTTAAAAAGGTGTGATCGGGTTATTGAGGACTTTTCCAACTGCACTACCTTTATATTAAAAAGATGATAAATGCAGAAGTACAAACCAATAGAAAACACAAGTGGAACTTGGTGTATCTCCGGGGCAGGCTACTTAATCCGACCTTCTCCTACGTCACACACTGATCCCCAACCTTGTTTCTTGTGATCTCCAGAATTCACTCAGGCCTCTAATCCACGTAACATAATCGTTCTATTCGATTATCCGGATCAGACCTGGATAAGTGCTGGAACTGAACCCTGGGTGACCACAGAATTTTTTTTATTTTTTTCCACTTCCTGCTCCCCACCTGTCAATCACTGTGCTCTCTCTCCCGCTCTTCTTCAACCTCACCTCTTTTCCTGCGTTTCTTGCGCCGGCTCCGCTGCTCCTCGTCTTCCTCTGTGATAGTAGTGAGAGAGGTGATGACCGACCTGCTGCCCCCCTTCCTCAGCCTGGGGGGCAATAGCATCCTCCCTCCCTCTGCACAGCCCTCGTCCTGGCTCTCCCTATTCCTCTGCGTCCGTGTGTGTGTGTGTGTGTGTGTGTGTGTGTGAGAGAGAGAGAGTGTGTGTGCGTGCACACTCCTGTCCAGTGCGCTTACTCACGCTAATGCTAACTACTAGCCTCCAGGCTGCAAGTCTGATCCAAATGCGATCAGAAAGACGAAGTGTCTGAGAGACGAGAAAGGAGGACAAGAAGTCACTAAAAGCAGAAAGATCCCCCAAAAAAAGATAAGATTAAAAACAACTGGAAAAGGGAATCTGTCGATCCTGAGGCGAACAGCCCAACTCGTTATGCTGAACGTTACAGGAGATCACGTAATCCTCAGTCTTTCCTCTTTTCTTTGGTCTCTAAGCCACTTTCTCTCAAGGTCTGTACTGCTACTGTACTGCTCATCCTCTGTCGGTCTCTCTCTCTCTCTGGTTCACACACATACTCACACACGCCTCTCTATTTCCTACTGAAATATTCAGTGCGGAGGGAAACGGGGCAAGCTGAGCCACTCGGTTAATGATCGCAGTACAACAGTGTGTGGCTGAAAAAGACTAATGATAGCTAGGAGTGATGGATGGATGGATGGACAGTCATATAGATCAAGCTTCTTCTTCTTAAAAAAAACCAACACTGTGACGAAAAACTCAACTGGTCCATTTTGACACGTTTATCAACTCAACTAACAACACTTTACAACCGTGCTGAGTAGAAAAGCATCTCGAAACACGTCGAGCTTCAAGGCGGATGTGCTGCGACCGCACGAGTCTCCTCCTGATCCGTGACACAGTTCCACTAAAACTATAACATAAAAAGAAATTGGAATAAATATAGTGCAGCTATTCCTGCTCTTCTAAAAGACACACACACACTCACCCCTCTCTCACATCCCTAAGTCTGTGTGTGTGTACTATAAATATGCAACGTAAGCAAGCACAGGGGCAATAAGAATTCAACAGCACACAGGAGCATTTCATCACTCCTGAGACCAATCACTTTTGGTTATCCTACTCCCTCTCTCTCTCACACACACACACACACACACACACACACACACACACACACACACACACACACACACACACACACACACCAAGTTCCATTATGGTCTTTCTGTGGCTTTCCTCAGAAAGCCATAAATGCAAAAACACATCCATGGCCTTTTGTTGAAAGCATTTCCCGTCCATCGTACTATTTAAATCAGGGCCTTTGTGTTCGCTTTATTTGTCACCTTCATCTTCACATGCAGGAAGTGCACCTTTTAGTTTGCTGTCCCTCATAAAACCATAAACCTGCTGAACAAGCGAACATCCGTAGTTTATCGCCGCGTGTGCCAGATGGCCTTCCGAGTCTCTCCGCTATTAAATATCACATGTCGTCAAGGACGAAGAGGCAGCCTCGGATTTGAGGGTGTGGCGCTCCAGGTACTCGCATCTCACTAGGCAGGTCATTTCCACTCATCTCCACTTCAAAAGTGTGCACAACACACGCAGCAATACAGTATGATGTCATATTTAGCAATAGCGCCTTTAAGGGCATGAAGAACAGTGGTATCTCAACAGGTTAAGGCTCTGGGTTATTGATCAGAAGGGCAGCTGTTCAAACCCCGGCTACACCATGATGCCATTGTGGGCCCGTGAGCAAGGCCCAAAAGCCTGTAGATTCTAGGGGTCGCTGTATCATGGCTGATGACCTGTGCTCTGACCCAAGCCCTTCAAGCTGTGATATACAGTACGGGGAAGGAATTTTACAGTGCACTAATGTACATTATGATAGATAAGTAAATAAACAAACAAACTATTGATGAATAAATAAATAAGGTGGTTGAAGCTCTAGGCAGTTGATCGAAAGGTCCTCCGTGGACAAGTGGGTGGGCTGCGGCATCTGTAGTAAGGAAATGCTAGGATTCCACCTTCAAGTGTTCTATACTGGATGTGTGTGTATGAGTGAAATAACAGTAAGGTTGCTGTGTGTTTATGCAACTCAGCAGCTCAGTCATTACCTCAGCACTGAGGATTTTCCTTCAGCAGGAACACCATACAGAAATCCACACGCCCAAATAAAGGTGCAGGCTCGCTCTTTTTCTCTCACTCACTCACACGCAGTATCCATTCACACCAGCGAGTAAGAGCTGTGACTTAAGCAATCTTGATCTTTGCCCTGAGTTTAAGAGTAACTTCTCAATAATGCAAAGAGAAAAGAAGTGCATGTGCAAATCCCCAGTAGGAGACGGCAGAAATAATACAATATGCACTATATAGTTGCATTTTTATGTCATTAATTGATTACAAAAGAACTAACATACCTGAACATGACTATGATGTTGTACTGCAAGTTAAACTGTGAGGAAGCGAGGCTGGGGCTATTATCTTTCCAGCCCTGACTGTTGAATCATGCAGCCTATCAATGGCAGGGTTTGTCCTTACACGGAGCGACACACCCCCTAGATTTGCTCTCCTTTTTTTTCTTTTTTAATGGAAAAAGTACATTTTGCTGACATTACACAAAATGATGACAGATGACAACAAAAGTAGAAATCCATCCATCTTTTCAGCGCACACGGGTTTTAGATAAATGAACTACCACACCAGAGTCGACATAAACAGGGGAAATAAAAAAAATAAAAAAAATAAATGTCTGCTAACAACTTGGTACTATTGTAGAGACTAATGCAGTGTCAGAAGCATTGAAATTACAGCATGAACACACTTGATAATGTTGAAATTACCCGAGATACTGTATACAGTACATACTGTACATACATACACATATGACATGGTGAGGTCAGGTAGCTCAGTGGTTAAGGTGCTGGACCATAATGGATCAGAAGATCAGCAGTTCAAACCCCAGCACCACTACTCTACTACTGTTACCCTTCCTGGCACAACCCTTTCATTTTATCTGGGCTTAGGACCGGCTAAGTGGCTGGGGTTTGGGCATAAATAAAAACATCCTACATTTTCTCACACCATACTTTTTTTCCCCTGACCAAAACCACTCGAACAAGTGTGCACTGTGGCCGACTGGTTAGCACTGTCGCCTTGCACCCCCAGGGCCTGGGTTCGATCCCCGCCTCGGGGTCAGTGTGCATGGAGTTTGCATGTTCTACCTGTGCTTGGTGTGTTTCCACTGGGTACTCCGGTTTCCTCCCACAGTCCAAAAACCATGCAGATTAGGCTAATTGGTGTTCCCAAATTGCCCCATAGTGTTGGATTGGCACCCCCTCCACTTGTGCCCCAAGTCTCCTGGGATAGGCTCCAGGCCCACCGTGAGAATAAAGCAGAATAGACGATGAGTGAGTGAGTGAGAACCACTTGAGCATAGCCTATAGTATGTGATGACAATCACCACATCTGAACTTGAGACGCACCTGACCGTAGCATAACCAGTGTTGTTTTTCAGGGTGTGGCAAAGGTGTTCAGGAGAGCATTCGATTGGATGCAAATTGGAGAATGAAATACAGGATTTAGCATTAATAAAAGTTTACTCATGAATAATAAACTGTAAAAAATTTATTAAAAAAAAGAATTTTCTACTGGTAGCGATCACCTTTATATATTTCAAGAAGGGCAGGAAAGAAGCCATTTCTCAAATGGTACAGGGATTAGACTGCTGAGGACTGAGGTAAAGTCATTTTCTCTGATGAATCTCCTTTCTGATTGGGGCATCTGGGAAATAAAGCTTGTCTGGAGGAGAAAAGTCGTCATGCCAACAGTTAAGCATCCTGAGACCATTCATGTGTGAGGTTGCTTCTCAGCCAAGGGAGTGGGATCTCTCAATTTTGACTAAGAACACAGCCATGAATTTTAAAAAAAATGGTACAAAAACCTCCTCAAAGAGCAACTTCTCACAAAGCAAAAGTGATAACCAAGTGGCTCAGGGAACAAAACATTATAATTTTGGGTCCATAGTCAGAAGCCTTAATCCTGTTAAGAACTTGTGGTCAATCCTCAAGAAGCGGGTGGAAAACAAAAACAAAAATTCTGACAAATTCCAAGCATTGATTATGCAAGAACAGGCTGCCATCAGTCAGGATGTGGCTCAGAAGTTGATTGATAGCATGTCAGAGCGAATTGCAGAGGTTTTAAAAAGAAGGCTCAACACTGCAAATACGGCCTCTTTGCATCAACTAAATGGCACTTATGTAATGCTTGTAATTATACTTCAGTATACCATACTGTAGTAACATCTGACAAAAAGATTTATATTCTTACTAAACTTTTGGCCACGGCTGCAGGACACCAACAAAGCCTGATAACACACAATTCCATGGCGACAAGAAATGAATCATTGAGTCAACTCTTCCTATATGACTCTTTTATTGTTAATCCAGTGTAAACGATGATGACATGGGGCGTTTATTTAACCAGGAGCTGCACTAATAACAGGTGCACTGACACTGGAGAGGAAATACAGTCAGGTGGAGGACATTACACGCCTAAAACAGATGATAAAATGGCTTTTTAAAAAATTATTACTAAAAGTACCCTGTCCCTGGTGTTTGTGTGTGTGTGTGTGTGTGTGTGTGTCACAGCTTCCTCTTTCAGTGGAACAATAACAAACAAAACTCAAACAGGTGTTTCAAGTCGCTCAAGAGCTTTAAATAAACCCGGATGTGGATTTATGGTTAAGTAGAATAAAGTTGCATTTAAAGTAAAAGTTTTAATAATTATTATGACAATTAATAATAATCGCTAATCCGGGTCTCGGCTCGCGCTCGAGATGAATTCACCTGCGATGTTTGTTTGTTTCTTCTTCAAATATCCGCCTTTATAGACAGTCGGGTTAAAACAGGTTTTTTTTTAGTCGTTAGCAGAAAATGACATAATCGGCTAAAAGTTCTGCGTTAAATCGCAAACTCACCGTGGCTCGAGCTCTGATAGACGCCGCTTTCCTCGCGCTCCGCCATGTCGCGCGACGTCACGAGAATGGATTACGGGGCGCGAGCGCAGAGCTGGTCATCAGGTCCGCTCCTCGCGCGCGCCTAGCGGACAGGTGTAAGAAAAAAGAAAAAAAAAAAAAAAGTCAGGTCAGTTTAAAGCCTGACCAGTCTTTATTTTTATTTTTTTTAGGTCTATGACGCTATTTAAATAATTATTTCCCCAATAATTATAATATTTAAATGAATAAGTTGAATGAGACGATTTGCAATATTTTAGTTTGTTGTTTTTGTTGTTGCTTTCGATATTCAATCTCCGTGCAGTTAAAACAAAGCCGCTTTTCCACCAAAATAGTCAATACCAAAAAATAAAAATGCACACCCACATACAAAACGTAAAATGCATTGATTAATCTTTGCATAAAGGATTATTCCTAAAAATAAATAAATAATAATAAAAAAAAAGGTCCGGGCAATTTTTATCAGGTCTATAATGGCATATAAATGCGTTTCACAAATTTTTTAAAAATAGGTTAGAAAAAAAAAAAGTAATAATCTTTAAATACTGACGTGTGTTGAATGCGTTTCTGAAATACTTCCATAAAAACCTTCTTGCATCGATTCCGTACACTGCAATTCTTTATTTTTAGTTTGTTGTTTTAATATTCCACATTGATGCAGTTGAAGAGAAAAACTTTTTTTTCTCCCAAAATAATATATTTATAACTCATATTTATGCACCGTTTTCAAATAGCTATAGAAACACACACACACACACACACACACCAAATATAAATGCAGATTTATGTAAAATGGCATCAATCTTTACAAGGACGATTTACAAAAAAAAGAGCAGAAATAAATGAATGAGCAAACACTGATGCCATCTAGTGGTCCTAACCGTTAAAATGCATTTTTCAATGTATTCTGTGAAACACTAATAAAGAAATCTTGTCTAATGTGTATGTGAGATTCACTCCCTCACTCACTCATCTTCTATACTACCGCTTTATCCTGCATTCAGGGTCGCAGGGGCCCTGGAGCCCATCCCAGGAGACTTAGGCCATGAGGCAGGGCACCTAAAGCACCTTAGATTATAAATCTTTGAATTCCATAATCTTTGGAAAATATTGTAAAACATATCTGTCTATTGGGAAAAAAACTTTATTACAGATAAAATAAAGTATGAATAAATAAATTAACCGTGTCCAAGCCGTCAGTGTGTGTCATGATGTGGACATGGTGTGTCACAGTGGATCTGAAACTTGGCTCAGAGCTGTTAGAGTTATTAATCCACCTACTGGTGTGTGTGGGTTTTTTTTTTTTTTTTTTTTTTTAAATGGAAGGAAACCCAAGAACCCTGAGGAAACCCACATGGACACGTAGAGAACATGGACAAAGACAGTAATTTGATGAATTTTAAACACCACTCTACATGGTATGACACTTTTTTTTTCGGTAACAGGAAACATTATTTTATTTTAGAAATGTAATTCAGTTATACCAAGGACCAGCATTTCATCCAGGATCTCATCTTATTCCAAAGCAGACTTCAGCTAAAAGACAAATTACTTATGACTACATTATTTGTTCCCTGTGACCCAAACTGTTTCCTTACATTCTTCTAACCAAAATACTGATCACCTGACCTACCAGTTTTAATGCAAAGCATGCCATAACATGTTCTATGCTGAAGGTTGTACACTTGAAGTGCTTTCCTGTTGTGTAAAGGCATCGTCCTGTTTAAAGATACAGTAACTTTATGCTGACTCTTTTTTGAAAGTGAAACACCGTGCTCATCTGCTTCGCCTGTTTTGCTTACATTTACCTGATTCAGGTTGATTAGCAGGAGGTTATTGTGTGTCTTTAGGTGTTTGTGTGTGTGTGTGTGTGTTTTGTCATTTTTTCCTCCTTCAGGTATGAGCTTTGCATTATTAAGCTGAATTTATTTATATGTGCAAAATTTTAGTGTCCAGCAAGGGGCGCTGCATCACAATGCTTTCTCTTCTCCACCAAATTGTAATTAATTGTACACATACAGTAGTCAGTGCTTAGGTCAGTGTGTCCCATCTTTGACACAACAAATTAAGCTGATGGAGGGCATGGCAGGTGACGAATTGACTGAATCCATAAGTGACACAAAATGCATTAAGAGGACAAAGTGTGTGTTGGGGTTGGAGGATATAAATGTCCGCCCTGGTAACCTCAAAAGTTGGACTTGCGATCCCAGGACTGGCAGAGCATGATGGGATTGAACGTGCACCAAAAAAAAAACTTTCCCGGCTGCCTATCGATTCTATCGATTCATCAATTCTAACGATTCATGCCCCCCTATCGGACAAAAAATGCTAAAGGGGTAAATGTCCTGTAACAGGAGCATATTCTGATAGACGAATATCCCCATCGAATAATGCTCCCAGGATATAATCAACAAAATGAACAAAACAGTTCCCAAGCTAGTGCATGCGCATAACTGTGAAGTAGTGAAAAATGATAGGCAGCATGGATTGATAGAACACCGGCTCATAATTACTGTAGCTTTAAAAAAACTGAAAAAACATCAGCATTCACTCATCTTCTATACCGCTTTAGACGCAGTACATCCTGGACGGTGTGCCAATCCATCGCAGTGGATTGGCACACACACACGCTCCACTCATTCAAACATATAGGTGCAATTTGGGAACGCCAATTAGCCTAATCCGCACGTCTTTGAACTGTGGGATGAAACCAGAGAACCTGGAGGAAACCCACCAAACCCAAAAGGCATGGCAAAGGCAAGTCCACCAATCACACTGGGGGAAATGACATTAAGGAATAAAAAATAAAAAAAATGCCCCTCTGACGAACAGAGCTGATTGCCCTGACTCACTAAAGGAACCATAATTCCCAGCATTAATGATTAAGCAAAAGTTTTTAGTTATCCATACGCACTTGTGCATGACTTTATAATCTTAAAAAATCATGAAATTACCTCAACTTTGTCCATCAGTAAAAGTCGTCTTTTGATTCACACTTCGCTATCCGCTTTGGGGGCAAAACTCCTATCTTGTGATGATGATATTAGCATTAGGCTATGCTAATGTGCGTTGCATTTGCTATACATTCAGCTTGTGTGTAAGAATAAGACTGCATGCTTGCTCTCCGCATCATTCCACTAAACAATTTGTATCGTCCAGCGATTCTAGTCTGTCCCTCGGTCTGACAAAAGACATCATACAATTCTCATAAGACGTTTTTCATAAGACGTTTCTAGCTAGCATTTCTTAGAACCATGTGATTATACAGTAAAGCATTACGGGACACTAAAGCAGAAGAGTAAAGACAAGCAGTAGGTTCCTACTGCAAGTGTGTTTACGTAATGTTCATTAAGACCACAGTATGAATAAGAGTCAAAAAGCTGTAATTAAATAGAATATTTTAGAAGACATTTTCCATTCATTAAGATTCTACAGATGAAATTCTAGGGAATATTTTAATAACTTTCTTAAATTTCTCAAATTAGCAATATCATGAAAATAATTTGTTACTTCATGCCAAGAAACCGGTAATAAAATAATGAATACTTAGTATATGCCGTCCTTTATTTTTCCAAATCTGGCTGAATGTAGAGTCAAAAAGACGTCTTCGGTACTCTGGTGTCACTCACTTATTCCATGAATTATCGATCGCTTGATCGCTTCCTGAAGATCATGTACAGAAAAACGGTTTCTTGACTGCCACTGCCTTCTTCACCATTGTCCAACGGTTTTCTCCAGGCTTTATGTCTGGAGATGACCCAGGCCATGGCTGTAGATTTTAAATCGTTTTTTAATTCATCAGCACAACTCCTCAGCCAGATCGGCTAGAACTAAATAGTGACATGACAGATGTTGTCTTTTTATGTTTGGCCGCCACTATAGATCCATCTATCCATCCATTCATCCATGATCTATACCACTTATCTTGTGTAGGATCATGCATGGCCTGGGGCCTATCCTATGGAACCTAGGGCACAAGGGCACACACACTCGTACACACCCAAGCATAAACTATTGGAAGCCTATATCGTATGTCTTTGGATTGTAAGATAGAGTACCTGGAGGAAACCTACCATCGGGGAGAGTATGCACAGACCCAAGGCGAGAAGGAAACCACCAACCATGGAGGCGCAAGGCGGCATGTCTAACACGTAGCACTAAGCCCCCGTGCCACCTTTGTTCCCAAAATTGAGAAATTATGAGATCACACAGACAGTTTGCTGTCAGTTCACTGTCATAAAATAGATTAATTCAGACCAATATGTCGCACAGTAAGAGTGATAGTAAAAGACTGTGATTTATTAGGCGTATGAGACCATCTGTTACAGTTTCTCTGGGTGTTTTTAGGAATTGATACACGTGCATGGGATTTGGTTTGACCGCATTCTGATCACTAACTCAGACCGAAAGATGGATGAGATAATTACTTTAAAAAGTGAAAAAAAGAAAAAAGAATTTTTTAATTTTTTCTCACATATTAGTGCAAAACTGCCTGGAACATCAGTCTGTGTAATAACAGTCCACAATTCTACAGTTATACAAACCTGCAGCTTTTAATGTAAGCGTAATGAACATTATACTTACAACATCCCATAAACATTATAGCAACTACGCTGGTTATTACGTTGGTGGGTGTTACACCTATATAATATGTGGTTTGCCAACACTGACCTACTAAATGCATTTTTTCCTAGAAACCTAGTCAAGAATTTCTAATATTCTTAAATTAAATTGTTTTATTTTATTTGTCACGTACACAACCATAAACAGTATGATATCCATTGAAGCGCTTATATGACTGTTCGTGACCTAAAATGAAAATATAGAATAGAATAGAAAGATTTCACTAAAAAGTGGGATGGAGGGTTCGATTCCCACCTTGGCTCAGTGTGCATTGAGTTTGCATGCTCTCCCCGTGCTTACTTGGTGGGTTTACTTCTGTGTTCTCTCCAAATACAGTACATGCAGATTACAGTAGTTGGAGTTCCAAAATTGCCTGTAGTGTGTGAGGGTGATTGTATATGTGTTCACCCTGCGATGGACTGGTTTATGCCCGCCTCATGCCCTAAGCCTCCTGGGAAAGGCTCCAGGCCCCCCCGCAACCCTGTATTCAGTACAAAGAGGTATAGACGATGAGTGAGTGCACAATCCACTACAATAAAAAAAAAAAAAAAGGTCACACTTCCATGGTCAAGAGTTCGTTACCCACCTCATGGGTGATTCATGCAGATCCCAAATAGCCTGTAGAGTGTGTGTGTGTGTGTGTGTGTGTGTTGTGCTTTGCGATGGATTGGCACCCCATCCATGGTGTATTCTGGGCCAGGCTCCAGGGCCCCCGTGACCCTGTACTGTATATGCTATATAGAAAATGAATAAATGAATGAGTAAAACAAAAAGGAAAAAAATGCATTAGAGAATACAGTTAAACTAAAAATACAATTTTCAATAAAAAAATGAAATCAAAATTTAAATGTAAAAATTAGGGAATTAAGGAATGTACAGATTTACAAAAGTTCCAGAATAAAATAGAATCATAGTAGAAATATATATTCACTCACTCATTGTCTATACTGCTTTATTCTGTATATAGTGCCACAGGGGGGGCCTGGATCCTATACCAGGAGACTTATTGTTGAGAACAACAAATAGCCTAATCTGCATGTCTTTGAACTGTGTGAGGAAACCGAAGTACCTGGAGGAAAACCACCAAGCACGGGGAGAACATGTATATATTTTCATACTCAATATTTTTACCCCTTTTATATATGCAGTATATATATATATAAAAGGGGTAAAAATATTGAGTGGTTATGACAGATAGAATAGCGTACACTACTGACAACTGATGATGATATTACTGTATATCAACAGTCTAATACAAATCAAAAGCTTGACAACAAAACTATTAGAGTATTTGATGCAAAAAAGTACATGACTGAAAAAGCACATGCCTGACATGCACATGCTGCATAAATCTACAGTCTGAGCGAGAAAGACTTTTTACAGCAGTCTGATGGAGGTGCTGCTGCACATGAATTATCCGACATAATCCATTTTAATACATTTATTAACAGCATAATCATAATCTGATCTGTGGGAGAAAATGTAATAAATTAAATCCTACACTGATATCTTTTGAAACACAGGGGCACTTAGTACAGCCAGCCCATTCACACAAGCCTCCCCTGGTGTACACGTTGTGTGTGGTGGTAGTGTCTATGTGTGTGTGTGTGTGTGTGAGAGAGAGTGAGAGAAAGTAATAACTTTATGGTCTTATATAACTTAAATAAAACTCCCTTTAATGAGAGGGTGCAGACTAGAAACAAAACTCGTGTTATGTTTTACCTACTCAACAAGAGTGTGTGTGTGTGTGTGTGTGTGTGTGTGTGCATGATTTTTTTTTTCTTTTAAATCATGCTGAGTGTGGATCAATACGTGCAGCTGGGTGATAAGAGCACTGAATGAAGGTTAGCCAGGGACACAAAGGACCTCGGCGTCTAAACAATATTACACCTCTGCTGCACTCATCATTACTCAGACGCCATGCTAGACTGTGTGCGCATGTGTGTGTGTGTATGATGATGATGAATTATATATATTTGTATATCATTTGCTAATATTAAGAAATCATTATTAGCTTTGCAATAATGATGCTCTAAATAGATTTCTAGCCAGTGAATAGACCTTTTCATTGATTATATCTGTTTAACCAGATTCTGTTATTGACTCTTGACCTTACAGTTCTTTGAATGAACAAACTCAAAGCTCCATACGAAACGTTTTGTTGTGTTTTGTTTTTCTATAGTGTTTTTAACAATATACTCTGACACAAAGCCCGCTACAGAAAATCCAGATGTAGATCTCTAAGGATTACAAACCATTATTCTCATCATTATCCACCATGATGAGTCTTTATAATTGCAGCAGCAGCAGCAGTACAAATCCACCGGTATCCAGCAGAGATTGTACACGGATGCAAGGGTGGGACCTCTTCGTAATTTTTTATTTATTTATTTATTTTGTGCAAGTCCTTAGGGTGTTGATGTGGAGAGAGAATTAATGAAGTGCAAAATGATCTCAAGCGTGACAGTGCAGTCAAGGGAAGACTGCTTTGTGGTAACAAGCAATTATATGTCTTGTTTATGGAGTGCTAGACCTGTAAAAAGCAAATGCATGGCTTTCAAAACTAATAATGCATCGCAATATATTGCAGAAATATAATGATAATACATCGATCCATCCATCTAGGAACCTCTGTAGTCCAACTAGGGACCATGGAGGCCTACGATGATTGGGATGCTGATGCTGTAGACTAATCTACATGTTTTTGGACTGTGGGAGGAAACAGGAATGCATGGAGGAAACCCAGCAAGCACATCCAAACTGCCCCTGAGGCGGGACTCGAACCCTTGACCCTGGAGGTGCAAGGCAACAGTGCTAATCACTAAGCCACCATCCTGCCAATGATAATAATCATCATCATCATCATCATCCATCCATCTAGGAACCTTTATAGTCCAACTAAGGACTGTGGAGGCCAATGGTGATTACCATTGTGTTTATTTCCATTTTTTCCATGCGTTTCCATGCGTTTCTACATGCAGGTGCTTGCACATGCACACACTACCGGCAATTTAGAAATGCCAGTTAGTCTTTGGACTGTGGGAGCAAACCAGAGTACCTGGCCGAAACCCACCAAGCATAGGGAGAACATGCAAAGACCACGCACACAGATGCCGAGGTCACAATCGAACCCAGATGCTAGAGGTGCAAGGCGTCAGTCTAAACACTACTCCACCATGTCACCAATAATAATAATATACAGTAGTATAAATAATAATTATTATCTATAATAGTAATAATATTAATAATCATAATAATACATCTAACTGTGGAGGACAATGATGATTACCATTGTATGGTGCTCACCACTGTGTCTATTCCCATTTTATAACTATAATAATAATAATAATAATGTAGTTTATAGTTTATATGTCCATTTGGTGAAAATACTATTCATGTCTTGTGGACAAAAGAAACTGGACATTTCCTCATAAAATGTGTATATCACTCTGTATTGTACATATACATCTTTTTGTGTATAAAATATGTATATATTTTTTCTTTCCTAAAATTTCCTAAAATTTTATATATTCCTAAAATCGTAAAATTTTCTGTGAAAAATAATACTAAAAAAAAAAAAAACACACAAAGGGCATTGAGTGCATCCCTGTTAGAGCACATGCTTCATGAACGACAGCCCCGGCAGCCAATAAGAGCCGCGCGGTGCAAACCGCTGACCAATCACCAGCGCTGAGAGCGCTAATTTAGCGGTGAAGCCCCGCCCAGTGACTTTAAGAGCTCGCGCGGTGCTTTAAATAGCAGGTGTTCGTGCCGCCGCTGCCGCTATTCGCTCGTGACCTCTGCGCCATGTCCGCCGCCAGCCCCGAGCCGTCCGCGCCGATCCCCACGTCCCCGGCTCGGGTGTTCTTCCAGACGTCCCCCGGTGTGGGCTGCGTGGGGAACGGACCGGTGCCTCGGGACGACCCGGTGCAGAAGAAGCAGGGCAAAGTCACGGTGAAGTACGACCGGAAAGAGCTGCGGAAAAGGCTCGTGCTGGAAGAGTGGATCATCGAGCAGCTGAGCGAGCTGTACGATTGCGAGGTTAGTGTGTGTGTGTGTGTGTGTGTTAAGAGAGAGAGAGAGATACAGCTGCGTTCGCATTTTTATTTTTGCACAGCTGTACCGTTACATCTGCATGCACCTCTGCACAGATCCACAGCTGTATCCTGCACCTGTCTCCAGGCGCATCAATTGTCAGGGTCTGTTATCTGACCTACATTTTGTCAGGTCCCTTCTGCGCTGCTTTCATGCATCACAACACAAACATGTTCACAATGCTGAACACTGTGTGATACACCGTGGAAATGATCATTTATCTAATATGAGAGGGCTGCGCTTAACCTTACTGTCCATCATGAGCATGGGATGCTGAGTTTCTAATGTAGCAGACGTTGTTGTTTTTGTGCTCATTTTTTTTTGTTGTTGCAGTATTTCTCAATGATGCTCTGTTCAGGTTAGTATTCTTCCTAGGGATGGAAATCATCGGTCATCTTCCGATACGATATTATCACAATACCTCGGTGCCAATTCTATAAGCATCACGATTAAAAAAAAAATCCAAATTCTTTATACATTTCCCCTGATTTTGTTACAATTTTAAACCTTGTATATGAGCAACCTAGTTTTATATAACATTAGTTTTCTCACGTTAAAACCAAACGCAGCATTTTAAACAATACAAAGTAACCTCAAATGCTAAGTAGTGATGGGAAGTTTGAATCATTTTAGTGACTCGGTTCTTTGAATCTCGTTCATCAAAATGAACAAATCTTTTT
>JAQMYJ010000015.1:22609894-22624187 GCA_030014305.1 Clarias laeviceps | reverse complement strand
ATGTGTTATTTTATAGTTTTGAAATCCCCAGTATTGTTGTAGAATGTAGAAAATAAATCACTAAACAAAAACAAAAAGTTGCAATTGAACCCAAACTTTTGAACGGTAGTGTAGATTGGCACTCTCTCCAGGGTGTACCCTGCCTCGTACCCCAAGTCTCCTGTGATAGGCCCCAGGCGCCCGTGACCCTGTGCAGGATGAGCGTTATAGATGAATGAATGAACCATCTCTGACAAAGTGAGCTGATGCCAAAGAAAGACCTCAAAACATAGACCTTTTGATCTTTCAGGTTTCTTAGTAGCATGCACTAGCACAGTTTACTAAGCCTTATATATATTGTTTGTTTTTGTTTTGCATTCTGGCTCTATAGCAATTTTTTGCGTGTGCCTAAAACTTTTGCACAGTACTGTATTTGCTGATCTAGTACACGTATCAAACTCGGGTGTATGGTTCTACCATGGTACATAGTATTGATACACCAGTACATGTACTGTAATATAGTAGTATGGAACACATACCTGGATGCTGTCAAATATGTTCTACAGGTTTATGCACAATGACCTCTGAGTGGTTAATTCAATAAATGCACCTCCATGCCACCTTTTTTTTTTTTTTTTTTTTTTTTCCCCCCTTCTGCTATAAAGCATCCAATTGTGCTTTATTTATGTGCAGTACAGTATCTGGTGCTATGGCCTTCTGCCCCAATGCACACATTTTGGGTCAGTCTGATCGAGCCCACTGACCAGAAAAACCCACATTTGCCTAATGGATCCATCTAAATGCAATATGCATTAAAGCACTGACCCGCATGCAGATAGATACTACTTTACAGTATGGTAGAGTGCAATCAAGGACTGAAATGTTGCATTTTTAGAAGTGTGTGTACGTCATGGGCATCCAGCCATGCTCCTGGATATCTACCACCCTGCAGGAATGCTGTTGTTTTTTTTTTTTTAACCCACCTAATTTCTATCCACTTATTCTGTAGAGTATGTGTGATTTATCAAGTTATAATATAAACATGGAACTAGAAACCTGTTTATGTGAAACATATATCTTTTGCATAATGCTTTTATGAATTCATCTGTATTAAAAAAAAAAAAAAAAAAAAAAGCATGCTTTCAAAGAAGGCATTTACAGCTCTAGGACCCATAAGAAATTTTATCATGGTGCAGGTCTGTAGTGTTGCCTGTACCATGATATTTTTCACAAAACCATACTACTTAAAGTACTGCGCATAACTCTTAAGCATCCTGTTTTTTTTTATTTATTTATTTATTTTTTTTAATAAAATAAAAGTATGATTATGATTTTATTATTGAGTTGGTACAAAAACATTTCTGATTTTCAAATGTGATTTATTCCATCTCAAAATTAAAAGTTAAAGACAAATATTTGTATGCCAGAAAACAAATAGCATATTGTATAAGTGACCTTGTATACCTTAAGTCACTTTTCACACACCCCAAAAATATATATAAATGGGTTGCCAGGTTTGCATGGCAAAAAGAAGCAGCTGCAACAGTCCTCAGAAGAACTTTGGGTGGTTCTGCACGATTATTAGTAAAACTCCACTAATTTCCTTATAAAAATGCATAAATTGTACCTGAGACTAATGAATCCTCAGTGTTGTCACAAAAAATACTAACTTTACAGTCAGTATAGTGAAATACAGTTTACTAGGCATTATAGTTTTTATATATATATAATAAAATATGAAACATTTATAACATGAATATACATATATTTAGGAAAAGGAACATTTGTATAAATATTTTAATTAAAAATTTCTTGCTGTACATTTATATAGTTATGTATATGATATTAAAGTCTGTTGACTTTTGGAATGAACTACAATTCACGTGTTGCCGTGAAATGCATGGAATGAGGGAGTGAGATCGCATTTAAGTAGATTTCAATTGCACACTCATAAGCACGTATTAAATAATGTACAGCGTCATCTGTTGAATTTGGAGAAGAACTGATTTTTCAAGGTCAAATTATTATTTTTTTTTAGGATATAATTTGTTGGAGGAGCTAGGAAAATTAAGCAAATTGTTAACATTGTGACATTATTACCGTGGTACTACATGGTGATTGACCATGTTGGGTACTGTAGGAATTTTTTGAAAAAAAAATGTATAAGTTTTACTATGATATATTGTGGTATAATAATCATATAACAATGACGACGTTTCACCGAATTTGTCTAAATTTCTCCTCAGATGAACCGATATCGTTCGGCCCTTCACTCGCTCACGTGTTCTCTCCATCTCTCTTGTAGACTTTCGTACAGGAGCTCCTCGGAAGGATAAGGGGAATGAGGAAACTCGGCGCCCCGCAAAAAAAAAGCCTTTAAAGTGCTCCCGAAGTGGCAACGACAATCCAGCTGCAATGACTGCAAGTCTCAAAATCAATCATCCAGCCCATGCTTGGTTCACCCTAACCAGCTCCTCCTCATCGTCTGGACCACAGATCCCAGACAGGACTCGAGTATTCGCGTCTGAAATCTCTAGATCGTAGCGTTCACTTAGCACAGCCTACCACAACCTCAGCGGTTTTTAACAGCCTATAATGTCATTTATGTGGTGAGACGTTGTATGTTTTGTAAAGTCGAGTTTATTTCTTTTTTTTTTTCTTTCTTCTTATGTCTGTGACCCTATTGTAGGACACTGATGTCAAACACTTGTTAAAGGTTAAGGGATTTGTTTAAGGGTTAAGGATTCATTATTCTTTGGTGCGCTGTTTAGTTTGAGCATTCTGATTCGTCTTCCCAGCGTTCATCGACGTTACAATCCAGCTCGCATATTAGTGTACATTTTTATTATTATTATTATTATTTATTACATTTTTTTTATGTAATGCATAACTTGTTATAAACCTTTTGTCTTGTAGTTAAAGAAATGTTTTTGTAGATCACAGTTTAGATGTAAAAGGCCAAAAAAAAAAAAAGGCAACCACAGAGATGAAGTCTGTTTTATGGCTGACGCGTAGCTAATGTATAGCGAGTGCTGTGGAGGGTTTCGACTAACTTCATTTGAATATTTTAAGCATTGTATATAAATTTTAGTCCACGCTCGTTTGATGTTTGCGGTTTTGGACGTACTGTAGGTTGCCAAAGAATGCAAAATGGTGGACTTTATATAAAGAGCTGTGACTGCAAACGAACTCGTCAAACGTACACGCTTGCACTAGTCTTCACCTTACACGTGTCACACTCCTGCTGAAACCATACGCAAGTTGTCTGATTTTTTTTTTCTTTCCCCCCCAAAAAAAATGGAGAAACAATGGTGCTGTTACCCTTTTTAATTCATTAAAAGCAATGGTGGGATCGTTTGTACTTGATCTTGGGTTAAGATTCCTCTCCTCCTTTTTCGTCACCGCTGGATCAGCGAGATGTCCGTTGTCCTCCGAGTTCAGCGTTTCCTGTCTCGTTAAAGTCAAGAGTCGGGTTTATTAGTGGATGAGACGGAGCATCTTTGTGAATCCGACAAAACGCGTGCCTGTCTGTGGGCCTGTTTTTAATTCTAAAGTGAAATATTTAAAGGTCTCTATTCTGTGTGTGTGTTTTAGATACTCTTCAGGGTTTTTCAGGGCTTTGGCTATAATTTCTTTTTATGATTTCTGTAAACATTAAATAAAACAAGTCTTTACTTCTGCATGTGTTTTAATGGCATGAAGGGAACTTTAGTCCAACACTTACATTATGTATGATATCATTTTGTTTTTTAGATACTTTATTAATATTCATGTTTATTATTAAGGTTTTTATTAACTGTATGTCTGAGTTATGGTTGTACTTTTTTTATTATGTCGTGTATGGTCATTTGCATCATTTTAAGTATAATAAAGCAACAAGGACATGCTGTTGGTTTGGATTCGAGCCCAGACTGTCTTATTCTGAAGTGTTCTAATCATTTTAATTCCTGTTCTATACATGTCTATCAAAGCTTTTTTTTTTTATCCTTACACCAACAAAAATTGAAGCGTTTTCATCAGTGCACAATGGTAGGTGTTAAAGCAACCAATATGCCTTTTTTTTTTTTTTTTCTTTTTTAACGTACAAAACAATTTGTACCACGAACAATGTGGTTTGAGTGTAGATTTATAGTTGTGCACTAGGACAGCTATGGGATCGTATGTGGACAGGCCTGAGTGAGTGATTTAAAACTCTCCAGACAAAGAAGGCTGTTGAACTACAAGGGGCAGTCAAGTCAAAATGGGACTTTAGATAACAGTTAGAAACTCGCTTTATTTCTACTGTATATAATCCTCCGCTACACTTGTGCACTTATCCCAACTTTTCACTGTTGCTTGGATACCATCAACACACCGGAACCATAATTGGACTGCCTGCTTCATGTTTGAAACATTGGCCTCCCAGGAACTCCAAAGTCAGGACCATACGAGGGATAAGTCAATAACTCCCAGCAGAGTTCCTGTAACGTGCAAGTGGTGTTGGTGAATGTGTACAGTTCCTGCAGACGGATGCATCTCTCCCGCAAAGTCGGCGATGTCGATTTTTATTTTTTCAAGAATCTGGTGCTGTACTTGTCTGAATGTTCACAGAAACGACGGCAGTAGCCGGGATAGTCATTCACGGATGTACGGTCTTCAAAACGTTTGCACCATTTTAGATGTTTTAGAGTCTCATCACTGTACTGTGCTTGAGGTCTTTTGTAAATGTCAAAGGTTTTTACACCCTCATTCATAGAGTTCTTCACAAGTCCCAGTTTGACTTTAAACGCCCCTTCGTGTATATACTTTTAACATGGAGTGTATTGTACTGTATGTAGTGTGCATCCTTCAATTTAAAGGGAACATATTGTCCAAACGTTTGCTGTTTAGTCATTTTTAGACACTTGGGTATCGTGCGTGTGCATTTCTTCCCAAACAAGAAATAATGTTCCCTGCTTTTTTTTTTTTTTTTTTCTATTTTTCTAGTGACCAGGGCTTAAGCAAGATGGTTAGTATTATCGCCCTCGCTGCATATTTGCTTAGTGCTTTTGGTGTTCACAATACAAGTAGTCTCTAAAGGGAACTTATATGCTTTTCCGGCCTATTTTAGCACATACGAGACCTCAGACAGCTTCAGAATCATTAAAATCCACTTTTGCTACTGACAGTTTAGATTATGCGGATGGATGAGGTAGATGAAATGCAAGCATACACTACTTGCATACTGTATATTAGAAGACATATCGTATACTAATACTATGATGATGGTGATACTGTAGTTGCCGTTGTTCCTGTCACTGACACATTACTATTTTTACTGCTGCCTAACAACTTCAGCTCTAGCGTGACTCCTACTGCTACAGTAGATCTATTAGCTTGTCGGTCATGTTGCTACCGAACATCGCTGCCATTACTTAGAGACCACATGATGCCATGGAAAAGCCATTTGAGTTGTTTTTCTTTCTTTTAAAAAAACTGAAGTTATGTACGTACAGCAACTCTCAAGTTCTTTATCAAGTATTAAGCAAAATGTAAAGCAGACAGAGACAACGACTTTATTTTCACAGCACACAAATGACAACCCGCTAAAACAACCACAAATGGACCAAACCCAGACCACATCTGAAGGCGGTCTTGAGACGAGTCTGAGATCATTTTCTTGTGTTCATATAATGGATAAAAAGTTCTGAGACATTTATGTGAGGCCACTAGAAGCATTGAAATGGACAAAGTGTGAAAGTATTTAAATGGTCTCTTCTTTCCTTAATTCTTTGGGGGGGGTTCATGAAAAGCTTTAATCAAGTGTCCTAATGCTTTTTTCTTCTTTTTCTTTTTTTTATGTTAAATATACTCCTCAAAAAGAATTTCTATTGGACTTAAACTACATGTACACCTACAAGGTGCGTACAAATCAATCGCTATTTTTAATTGATTTCTATGAAGTCCCTTAAAGGGGCATGGGTAACGAAAAGAAAAAAAAAGTAAAAAAAAAAAAACAATCCCACAAACATTTTCTTACAAAGCTTTCTCAAGATCTGATACTTTGGGTTAGTTTTTAATTGCTAGCCAAGGCAAGAGTTAACAAAATAAATAATCCTTATCGTTAATGACACTCTTATTTTAAAATAACTTGATAAAATGATTAGTCAAATGATTTAGAGTAACATTGATGTTGAGATTTATTAATGTTTACTGTAGACTGGCTTAGTGTTTAGCACTGTGTCCTCGCACTTTACTAGGGCACTTTGGGAACTCCAGTTAGCTAACCTGCATTTCCTACCGTGGGAGGACAACGGAGTACCCGCAGGAAACCCACTAAGCAGAGCGAGAACGTGCAAACTCCATGCACATACACCCCGAGGTGGGAATCGAACCCAGACCCAGGAGGTGCGAGGCGACAGTGAAAACAAAAGCCAACATGAAATTAAATGTGCTTGGTGTGGAAATAAGGGCGCTGTCGCTTTAAATCTTTTGACCTACTTATTCTAGCGCGCGAATCGGCGCGTTCCCGAGACGAAGCTCTGTGACCGCAAGGTGAATGTGCAGAGTGAAAGACGGGTACGCGCATAACACTGCGCATGCGCGCTGTCCAACTGTAATAAAAGGCACATCAGCAAATTGTCCACTGAAACGTTGATATAAACTGTGCATTTCAGCCTGAAATCAAAAAGTAATGATATTTCATGGACCCCAAAAGCAAAAATATACATAATATATAACAATATACAGTATATATACTGTATATATATTGTATATGTACAGTATATATCGTGTGTGTATACAGTATATATGTAACAACACACACACAAAGACATATGTTATGATTTGTATACAATAAACAATATACAGTATATATAGCCTATATATAAATATATATAGTATACTTTATATATATACAGTGTATAAGTATATGCTTATTTTCTTACAAATTTTCACCTCCTGTCCTGTTTTCCATCCTCACTTGCCTTCCTTCAATATTTCATCACGTTCCCCATCCCCCTACTCTTCTAGTCTCAGATCTGTCATGCCTTTATTTATTTATAATTTTATTATTATTTTGCACCTACCTGAGTACAGGAAGACTGAGGGTTTCCATAAATCTACACACACTTCACTGATAAGTTGGGCATGAATTTGCATAATACTCTGCAATCTTGAGCAAAATAATATGAAATCATTTTCAGTGACAGTGAGACATTGCGAAGATAATGCAACTCCGAGCGATCGTTTCTTTCATTTCGCCTGGAGTGAATCTGGCTGTACGCTGAACAGCTTTTCCTGCTGGGATGGCATCTCTCTTAAGGGGAAGCAGATGCATTGTGGGACGTTTGCAGCACACGGTCGCTTCAGGGAAATTGCATTTTTGCCAAGAAACTGGAAGTGAACTAGTGAGCACAAAAGATTCCTCAATACATCTACACTTCCAGTCAAAAGTTTGGATACACCTTCTAATTCATTGTCTTACCTGATTGTTGGTTTTTTTTCTACATTGTAGGAAAAAAACAATACTGAGGGACATCCACAATCCCCCTTATTATGCAATAATCTCCTTGGAACAGTTGATATTGAGATGTGTCTGCTACTCACAATATGCTCTGTAAAGCCTTCATAATGCTTCTAATTTGAGTGATGTTTGTTAACTGGTGATTTCTGAGGCTGGTAACCCTAAATGAACTTCTCCTCTCTTCATGAGAGCCAGTTTCATCATGGTGCTGGAAGGGTTTTGCAAATGCACTTTATCCTGTATTCAGGGTCACAGGGGGCCTGGAGCCTATCCCAGGAGACTTAGGGTACGAGGCGAGTTACACCCTGGAACGAGGTGCCAATCCATCGTAGGGCACACACATGCACACACTCACACATTCACACACTACGGGCAATTTGGGAACGCCAATTAGCCTAATCTGCATGTCTTTGGACTGTGGGAGGAAACCACGAGGAGAACAAGCAAAGCCCATGCACATAGATCGGAATTGAAGACGACATGTTATTTAATAGTTTTGAAATCTCCAGAATTTTTCTAAAACAAGTTTACAGTTTAAATTTGTCTACACAACAGGAACGTACAGTAGCATTCACCTACAACTCAATTCACCTACAACTTCACAATACAAAACTCCAAATGTGGATAATAAATGCAGTTATTTGTTTTTTCCATTTGCTGGTTTGAATCCGTTGTGATGCGCTGGTGTGGCTAAGTGGCTAACAAATTCCTTAAACAAATTATTTGGTTCATTTAATAAATAAGTTCGTGAATTAATTATCGTTTATCGTCGATGACCTCATCAGACTGTAAATGATTTTACCTTAAATCTGTTCTGAGGCTGTGAAATGCACACCACACCTTTCTCTCTCAGATACACACTTAAAATCTTTTTTTGTAGTTGTTTTTTTCTTCTTGCTGAGACTGGAGGGCGTGAAATTGCCCGCTGAGATGGGACATGTGACGCTGAGATGTGCACAGGCAGAAACTCTCATGCATTTTCAAACAAGATTACTCGCTGTATTAAATCCCCTGACGGAGGCTGTGAATTAATTATCGCTAATAAGTGGCCGACATCACAACAATAACGTTCGACTGTCAGGTTCAATATTTATTTTAAAGCTACGCTCGGGAGACTGAAAGATGACGGGAAACTGTCAATTAATATTCCACGCACTGCTTAGTTGCATGAATTTGTATTAAAGATGCATTTTGTCTCTTGATTCATCCGTAAATAGAGTTCACATCTAATACCAACATTCATCATCATTCCTGGGTGTTATCTAACAGTAATTATTAATAAGTAACTGTTATGATTGACATCTAGCCTTGGACATTTGACCGGTCTGTAAACTGTTCTAATTCGCAGGGGATGAGGTCATAGTGCATATTGGCACACACACAAAAAACAACACTTTGATTAAAGTTTGAATGTGAGCCAGTGGTCATTTATTGATCATCCAACTAGTTTTGGAGGCACAATTCAGAGAAGTGGCAAAATAAACCAATCAGTAACTGTGCAGAAGCCAGACCAGACATTTACAATAATAGGATAGTTAAAGGTGCAATATGTAATTTTGTGTTATGATGTTTACATGGGCAGGATGGTGGCTTATTTGTTGCACTGGCGCCTCACACCTGAGGGCAGGGGGTTTGAACAGGTGCGAAAGTAATTTTCAATTCTTACCGGTACTATGTAGCTAAAAGGTGATGAGAATAAACAATGGAAGTGTTGGATAGACCTGAGAAACTTACGAGATTTACTGTACTTTTTGTTTTTCCACTTATTCCACTTCTCCAAGGGTTTCAAGGTGGAATCCTAAATAACATTAAATGGAAATCTAGTACACTATGTAGGGTGTACAAGCCCTTGTTTCAAGTGCCCTTGATTAGAGGGGGATTTGGAATTCAGCCTGCTGTTAGAAGCTAGTTAGCTTTGTACCTCGCATTAGCAGTGAACAACACAGGAGAAAATTCAGAGCAACTTAATTGGAGTAGGGCCTTGTTCTTAATCCAGTTGACTCAACTTCCAGATAACCTCACCTGGATGACTAAGAATCTTCATAGTCTTAGAAGAAGTTACTAAGTAGACAAAGTCTTGTTTAAGATGACGTAACATTATCACATTGGCAGACAGCTGCTCTCTCCTCTTTCCAGGACTGTACCGACCTACTTTCACACGCATTGCAACTGACAGTTACTGAAATGAATGGTTATTAGAACACCTGTGACACTTAGTGTTACATATACAGTAGTTAATGTATCAGTGCTGTTATGTTCTATTATCAGCACTCGTGGAATGATTCTTGTCTGATCAGATTACGCCGTCAGAACTACATGTTTAACAACTGTGTATAATCAGAGATCCACAACATTTACGTTCAACAGATCTCACTTCCGCTTAATTGTTTACAGCGTATGAACTAGCTCAGATCTGTGCATAATAAAGCTGATCAATTTCATGCCTTTTTTCCTTAAAAGCAAACTCATGAGGAAGGTATGCTTGGAAGGTATGAAATGAATATATTATCAACTAGATGTTCGTTCGCATGGAATTTCTTCAATAAATCTTCAATTTACAGACACACCAACTTTACAGTTCTATTATATGTATATATAATTTCAATAATTTCATTGTGACAGTAATTTAACCTTGTGGGAAACAGAGGGCCCACAAAACTGTATACAACTCCTTAAATGACAAATTATAATGATTATTATGACTAGAGTTAAACAATGCAGAAATCAACTGCTTTTTAATATGTAATGGCTCAATGGGTTAACAAACTAAAACAGAACATGCATTGTGTACATACAGTATATATAAAATATAATCTGAGATGTAAGTGAATACTGCAAATTGGTTGTTATTTAAAATCTGCTGCTTAATATAGTCTTTCATTTTATTGCATTTACACAGTGTGTTTTTTGTAGAAGACGAGATACCAAACTTAAAAAAAGGATAATTAATAGAAAGTAATTAATTAATAAACACGTGTATATAAATCTACATATTTAACTTATACAATGCAAATATTTTAAAATCAAGTAGATTCTAAACTGTATTTTCTTGCTGAGTGCCTGTACTATGCAATGCCAATAAAGTTACAGTGTGTAGGATCCAGGCTTTCCATGAACCTGTAAACCTGTCAACTACTGTATATAGAGAACGAATTCAATCATTTAGCTTTGTCTTAAATCATGAAAGCAACAAAATCAAGCAAGAAAATTACAGTAAAAGACCCTCTTATATGAAGCTTAAACATAACATGATGGCATAATGCAAACATTCTACATACATGTATTCTAAAGCCGCAAATTGGTCATCTTCGACTGGGCAGCTGCTCACTGCAGTGCCTCATCCCTTCAGAAACCTGCTTTCCATCACAAACCCATAAACAGCAGAGACAAGCCTGTTCCTCTCATCTTGCTCATTCTATTTTTCAGCCTCTTCCTACCTGAGTGAGAGACCAGACTGTCAAAACATGAACTCGAGCACAGGCAGACAGCTACTCACCCTCAGGGCTGGAACTGAGCAGACTGCACATCATTTTCACAACAGCATTACACAGTTATACAAGCGTAACCGCTGTTAATACTCTGACACTCTCAGGATGTCGTGGTTTCTGTGTCCAGGACATACTGTAAAATACTATATGAATAGTTGATTTCCAATATTTACCGCAGCATGTAAAGAAATAAGAATGGAAAGATATATACAGTAGGTGAGTTACAAGGAATAATAAATAGAGATGGATAGAGGAGAAAAGAGCAAGGCATGAGAAGGTGAGAAGAAAGAAAAGACGTATTAATATAATCGTATTGAATAAAAATTTCATATAAAATCCTCTTTGGAGACTCTACCTTTACCCTATTCAATGAGGCGCGTTCAAGTCAAACTAGGACTTTTGATTGTGCAGAATAACAGAACTCAGTTATGAGAGTAATCCATACTCAGTCATAATCAGTCTGCCTGAAACGCTGTACATCTGAATATTCCAGCTGGATATTCACAGAAACGATTGCAGTGGGCTCTAAGCCACTTCGGCCGGGATCTTCATTCACGGACATTCAGCCTTCTATAAAATGTTGGCACCATTTAAATGTTTTACTACAGTTAAGAGTCTCATCACCTTCATTCACCAGAAATTTCATCACAAGTCCCAGTTTGACTTGAACAACGCCTCGTAAAAATGACGCATGGCTATGAAAGCATCTTATTCTGTGGGTGCTTTTCATCAGTCCTAGGTTAAGGGTAAGATAGATGCAGGTGATGAAGGTTAAAGATGCTTTTTTTGTACAGATTAGTTGGATGCTGGTCATCCACATCTTTTTTTCTCACAGATCCAGATTTATTCTTCTGAACCAAATTTTGATTTAATTATGATGGCCACTTTCATGTGAACAGAACTATAACAAATAAGAAAAAAAAATACTCTCATGTTAACATCCTTGATCCCACCATTATCATGCACTAATGTTCAACATGGTTCAGTGTTTTCATAGAAGACCTAAAATCAATCCTTGGATTGTATTGAAAGGCACAGATTTAATCCTTGCTCTTGTGTTATACAGCTGTCAAATTGTTTTACATTGTAAACACAATAACCACACAGCAACAGGAGACCTCATTTCCGATAAGAGGAATGATCTTGAGAGGAAAGGCTATTATTAGGATTAGGAGTTATATCAGGAAACGGACTTGATCCTCATCTCTCATGAATCAAACATGAGTCAATTATATTATAAAGAAAAAAAGGTCGTTGTCAGATATGATGCGGGGGATTTACATTAATGTGTTTCTGACGAAATACAGACTCAGTGAGCAGCGTCTGGACATAGAGACGGGGTGACACAGACAGTCCTGGCCGCCTTGAGAGAAGAGACAGCCGTGCACACTCAATAAAATAGAGATAGAGCTGAACTTCCTCACTGAATGCCCCGAATTTCACCACATTCGTACCGAATTCCTCACAAAAATTCATAACATCAAAATAACACTATTATAAATGAAAAAAAAAAACACTATTAAACACTAAAATCATTCAACAATAGTGAATTATAAGTAATAATATGAAATATATTTCAGTCACCGCAAACTGTCATTGGTGTTACTGTTACACAAAAATCATTTGAAATTGTTCCTGTGTCAGAGGTCACTAGATGAAGAGCACTGGACAAATGCAAAAGTCAGATGTCCCACTTCATTTGTTTAGAAGTGTCTTTTTTAATTTTTTTTACAATTTTATGCAAAGCTTTCAAGTCCATCATTGCTGGTACTGCTTTTATAAATATCATTATTGTGAACCCCTCACTAACTGCCCCACCTACCGGGGAGCACCTGCAGCACAGGACACACACACAGGACACACATTATTATTATTATTATTATTACAAAGGCCTCCATGGGCACTTCTTGGACTACAAAAGTCAGAAGTTCCTAGATGAATGGATGTGTATAGAGAGAAAGAGAGAGAGAGAGAGAGGATCAGCCAAAAAATATATACACCATTCAGGAAAAGAAAAACTTATAAATATTTTAATATAAAATGTATTTTAATATTGATGTATATGATAACATTATTATAATGATATGATAATATTATTAATATTATATTCATATAATATATCTGTACATCATACTGTACTTAAGGAGTTTCGTTTCCTGAAGTGTTTACACATTTTTTTGGGCTGACTATATACAATATATATACTTCGTCCATACAGAGTGTGTGTGTGTGTGTGTGTGTGTGTGTGTGTGTGTTACATATCTATCTATATATATCTATATCTATCTATCTATCTATATATACATATATATTATTCTCTCTCTCTATATAAAATTATACTTTGTACTTTTTTCTTTCTTTCTATTATATTTAATTGATTTATTATAATTTTCTTCTGATTTAATTTGAGCTTTGGCATAACGAATGTCCATCCCAGTCGAGAGAGAGAGTGAAACATTAACAGGTTCCGCCCCTGTAACTTCCCCCTCCTAGTCCAGCAGTCCCTTTACTTTCCCCAGCTCTCCTCAACCCTCAGTCCTGTGTCCTGTCCTGTCTTGTGTCCTGTCCTGTGTCCTGATCTCAGTGTCATGGCGCTGATTTCCACCCTGACTCCGGTGTTCGTGGCCGTCCTGTGTGTCGTCATCGCCTTCCTCTTTAAAGCGCGGCGCGGGTCGGAGTCTTCCTCAGCGCAGGGATCTCCAGAAACCCGGCCCTGGGTGGACGAGGACCTGCAGGACGACACCGAGATCAGTGGCAGAGAAAACGGTGCGAACCGGACCGACCTGAACCGCACTACATCTTTTCTTTACACTTTTTTCTAAGTGACTTTTATACTGTCATTTAAAGAAAAAAAAAACTTAGATATAATAATAATAATAATCTCATAATCAGCATTCTCACGTCCTGTAATTTGAAGAAAGGAAGAAAAACTAATTACATAATAGTGGTGTCATTTTTGAACGAGTCGACTCTTTTATTCGGATCTTTTCAATGAACACACACAGGGAGTCGACTCATTTACCCCAAAACAGCTGTTTCCATGCATATTTTTGAGTCATTCATTCAAACGCAAAAGAATCGGCTCGTACTGTGGAGATGAACCGACTCACTGAAAAGAGTCGACATTCCCATTTATATGAAGCTTCCACCCATACAGATTTCTGTTTTACATAAATGAAAACTGTATGGAGTCTGTATATATATATATATATATATATACACTACCGTTCAAAAGTTTTAGAACACTTGCAAATTTCTTTGTTTTTGTCAGACTTTCTGTAATAGTTCTTGCAAGAACAGTATTGTCAAGTGCATTTGCAAAATCCATCAAGCACCATAATGA
>JAQMYJ010000015.1:22566848-22586999 GCA_030014305.1 Clarias laeviceps | reverse complement strand
TGTGATCACGTGACGCTCGGCGTCAAAACAAGAAGCGCATGCGTGATACATGATACTCAGTGCTCGTAAACCAAGACAATGCTCGTTTTACAAGTCAAAATTTATTAAAAATCTGTGAATTGAATTAATAATAATAAAATTTTAAAAAAGCAGTTTTGGACCCAGTGTGGTGAGGCATGAATTGCCACACAAAAGAATCATAGTACATCACTGAATTACATTTTTTTTATCCCCATCTTTATTTATTACATTTGTCTTGCATTTTGATCTTATTTGTATCCCTTGCAACGGTTCTTGCCAGGCATCCGGATAAAAACAAGAACCCAGAAGCAGCAGACATGTTCATAAAGATCACCAAATCCTACGAGGTATCACAGATCACTTCACTGGCTTTGATGTCTCACTACTAACGATAATCTATCATAATGTGAGTACATGTGGGTTTGGTTTCGTTGTTCAGATCTTATCCAATGAAGAAAAAAGAGCCAATTACGATCGCTTCAAGCAGACCAGTTCCCAGCCTTACGGGCCTCGCGGCTTCCGTCACTTCCACGACAACTTCTACTTCGACGAGTCCTTCTTCAACTTTCCCTTTAATAGCAAGGGCAGCCGTGATGCCGCTGACAACAAGTACACACTGCACTACAACCAGTATGTCAACAAAGTCGTGTCTGACAGCTTCAAAAGACCGTATCTGATCAAGATCACATCAGACTGGTGCTTCAGCTGCGTCCACATGGATCCAGTGTGGAGGGAGGCTGTGCAGGAGCTCGAGCTTCTCGGTAAGGACTTTTTTTTTTTTTTTGTAAGCAGATGATATAAACAATCAAGTTTAATTATTATTTTTTTAATTATGAGAATGACGATTGGACAACCAAATACAAGCGATTCTGAACTGATTCACGAACAGGGAACTGGAACGTGTTTATATTATTTTCTTTGCCTCTCTTATCTGTAGGTATAGGAATAGGCGTGGTTGACGTCGGCTACGAGAGACGCTTGGCGAATCATTTAGGCGCTCACCGCACTCCGTCCATACTCGGTGTCATCAATGGAAAAGTCACTTTCTTTAACTACGCTCTGGCCAAGGAGCACCTCATGCAGTTCGTGGATGACCTGCTCCCTCAGAGACTGGTCGAGAAGGTAAGTGCAGGACTGTCTCTGTTCTTATCCAGAGACCGATCTGATTTCTAAAACTGCTATTTTCGGATTGCTTCCCAGGTCACTGACCGGAATGACCGCGACTTCCTGAAGAGCTGGTATGATGTTAACAAGCCCCGCGTTCTGCTTTTTGACCAAGTGCCTACGGTTCCTCTGTTGTACAAGGTATATGTGATATTGCGATACCGGAAGTACATTTTTATAAATATTCCTCTTTTTAGGTTTTGCTACAATTCTAAACAAACTCTGCATATAATTAGCTCTTACCACACAGGATGCTGTCCTGTGTAAACAGCTTACAGCTTAGCATGCACCACCTGTAGGATTACAGAGGAACTGCAACATTTTACCACCTCAAATACGAATATACTGAATGTATTAAAAAAATAAATTCTGATGTGAACATGAACTGTTGGTCCACAGCTGACTGCATTTGCCTATAAGGACTATGTACAGTTTGGCTACGTCGACCAGGGTCTGTCTGAGACAGCAAACCTGCTCAAGCAGTACAACATCAACACTTACGCCCCAACCATGCTCGTCTTCAAGGAGAACACAGATAAACCAGCCGACATCATACAGGTAGATTATTTTTTTCAACATGAAATGATGGAACCCTGTTGATGAAAGGTATTAAATACAAGTCGGTGATGTGGTGGTGTGGTGATGATTTTTTTTTTCAATAAACAGGCTAAAGGGATGAAAAAACAAATAATCGATGAATTCATGTCCAACAACAAATTTCTTCTTGCTCCTCGTCTGGTGAACCAGAAGATCTTTGATGAGCTTTGCCCCGTCAAGCAGTTCCACCGACGCAGAAAGTAAGCATATTAAGTAATGTTTACTCTGAGCTACACAAAGTAACAGTTAAAGCTGCAATATGTGTGATTATTATTATTAATATTTCAATTTAAATATAAATAGTTTGATGCGTTTGACTTTAGAAGTATCTAAGGTGGGACATACAGTGTATTGTCTATTAAATGACTGAGGTCGTTTTTTCACATTAGGTACGATTGATTTGAACCATTTTCAGGAACTATTAATATTCCCCTCCCCACTCCCCCCGCCCCCCAGCGTTAACATTATTTTATTCTCTGTACTGGGGTACGCTTGCGTATTTACACTCTCCGATACGGTGTGCACCTACAGTACTTGGTTTGTGAGCTGCCATTAAACGCAAAAGAAGAGAACGAGGAAGTTAGCCTTCTCGCTCTATGCCTAATATTATTGATATTTCGGGGAAAAAAAACTCAAAAAACATGCATCATGCATGCCTTCCTACTTGTATGCACTGATGTCGCATCTAAACAGCGATCTTCTTTCATTCCCAGGTAAGGTTGACTTCTATATCAGATTCGCTCTACTCCTGGGTACGCTGTATCGTTCTTGAGATCATTTTTTCCTGCGGACTCTGTGGTCAAATGTTCTCAGAAAGGAACCCAGGACAGTAATGAGAAAACACCCTAAGAGGAGGAAGATCCAAACACAAGCACCAGTGTTCAGAATGGGTTTTCTCACCGAGCTGATAAACCTTTGCCAAGGCCACAGTTTAATGCATAGTTTTTTATTATTACGTTCTACAACCATATCTTCCAGGTTATTTGTAAAGAATAATAAAAAAAAATGCCTATTGCACATTTAGGCACAAGGACAAATTATGTTGATTCAGAACTTAAAGTAGAAATATCTTGGAGTGAAAATGCGAGGATTGTGTTCCACTAAATCTACAAATTTTTACCTAAATATTTATCTACAATTTTTTTTTTTTGTGTAGAGTAAAATTGTGTTGCAGTCGCATGTACCGTATGTGGTTCGAATGCTCTGACGCTTTAAGAATGTTTTTAAAAGGTTTACTTGTTCTGTGATCACTTTTTAGAAGCATATTTCTGGCCTGTATTATGTGTAAGAACTGTTTTTGTTGCTGTTTTACTGTTCCCACTTCAGATACTGTGTTCTGCTTATCACCGGTGAGGAGGAAGTCTTTGTGCCAGGAAACAAAGCTTTCTTGTCTTTGGCCTCTGCGAACACAGAGGAGGTTCTTCGCTTTGCTTATGTGTACCAGCGCCAGCAGCAGCCTCTGTGTTCTGTGCTGCTGAAGAGCAGAGACACTCCACCACAGGTACATGCTCACTGCACCATCAAGCTCACACCAAAACAACATAGAAAAGGACTTCACCATCCCATTTACTATGATCAGTACGAAGTTTTCATAGCAGATGGCTATCAGGTGTTTAGTTCTGCTAAAAAGTCATCTTATGAGCTTGTGTTACTTACTTACTACCGCCAAATAAGAATGAGGTCAAATAAAAAGTACAATAACAGTGTAATTGTATTTGTATGTGTGAGTAGGTTGTGATCCTAGAGAGGCGTAACGGGGCCGGAAAGGTGCTCTACAAGCCTGTTCAGGGTGGCTGGAACGGCAGTGAGGAGGACAAACATAGGCTTCTGGAGGAACTGGAGCGGCTGAGGAAAGACCCCTCCATCCTTACCCATGATGCAACGCTGCCTGAGCTGAATAATGAGTTTGCTTCAGTCAGTCCCTTTGAGCCTCTCTTTTATTTTTTTATGTGAAATGGGTCCTGAGCTGGCCTATATTCCCTTAAGGTTTATACGAATGATTCCACTAATGATTCCAGTAATCATTTAAATAACGGTTTATGTTTGTCTGAATGCAGATGTTCTTAATCAGATGGATTTATGCAGCATATGACTACTTGTCTGAAATTATTGATGATGCTCTCCACAATAATTGGTAAGTAACAAAGCCAATATACTTTTTTTTTTTTTTTTTCTTCAAAAAGACGTTTTTATACTAAAGTTGTTATTCCACTTCTCCTCACTGCAGGCGTGAAATGATGCCTCTGCTGTCTCTGATATTCTCTGCGCTGTTCATCCTGTTCGGCACGGTGATTATTCAGGCTTTCAGGTACTATTCAGGAGGTCTACAATTTCGTCATCATTTTAAAAATTAGCATTATTGAGACACGATCTTTAAAATAAATATGGTTTCAGTGATTCTGGTGAGGAGAAACAGACCAAACCAAAGGCCAAAGAAGCAGCGAATACCCAGAATGGATCACCAAGCACTGCCAGCACTTCCAGGTGCCTCATGTGTCCATTTGTGGAAGAATATCTTTGTTTTTTAGAATTTGATTTTAGATATGTGAACTTTATTTCTCGAGCAGCCGTCCACCAAAGAAGAACTTTGTGGAGGTAACCGAGTTAACGGACATCACTTACACCAGCAATCTGGTAAAGCTGAGACCAGGCCATATCAACGTGGTGCTGGTGCTTACAGACGCAACCAAAAACATTCTCCTCAGCAAGTTCGCCAAGGAGGTTTATTCCTTTACCGGGTCAGTTTTACACGGAAAAAAAGGGATTTAGTGGGTGTTCAAGTCACACTGGAACTTAGCCGCCTCGCTCTTAGCCTCAGTAAAACTAAAAATATTTTTTCCATTTACACCTGGTGAATCTAAACTCATAGATCACTGACGCTTTGTAGTAATGGAGTCAGTTAGGGAGCGTGTAAAAAGTGCATGACCTGGGCAACTGTGTATGATCGTATAAGGATTAAAGTCCTGTAATTCGCAGTGTACAGTATATAACGTACAGCAGTCTTTAAATACAGTGCAAGTACAGGATTTATTTATGTTTATCGCATATACAGTATATCATGAATAAGGATAAATCAGTCTTAGCAAGTATGGCAAACTGCTGTTAAAAAGCACAAAAAAAAAAGGATTGAAATTCATGATGGTATCGGTCACATAAGTTTTTTTTAACGTGACAGCACTACATACCAAAGTCAATTCAGTATATTCAATATATTATTTATATATATTATTTGCTAAAATGCTATCTCTTGCAGTAAATCAATTAACATTATATTTGAGTGTACAGTGGCTTTTAGGAGAATATTGTTTTTGAATATAAAGTATTTTAAGAGTATAGTGTTTATACTATATTTTAAAGGTATAATTTATGAGCATATGTACAGTATTTTGGGGTATACTGCTTAAAGGGATTACTGTATTTTGAAAGTATAAATTAAGAGAATACAGTGTTTTGAGAGTATATATTTTTTGAGAATGTGTGTACTGTACTTTGGGAATATATTTTTTGCGAGCATACAGTATTTTGAAAGCGTATTCTTTGAGAATATTAGGTATTTAAGAAGGGTTTTTTTTTTTTTTGACAGGAGCCAGACGCTGCATTTCTCCTTCCTGAACGTGGACAAGCACAACGAGTGGATGTCCACCCTGCTGGAATACTCCCAGGACGCCATGCAGCTGGAGGCGGACGAGGAGGAGGAGGCCAGCAACCGCAAGACGGACTACACGGGCTACGTGCTGGCGCTCAACGGGCATAAGAAGTACTTGTGCCTGTTCAAGCCGGTGTACACGGGCGAGGACGCTAACAGCCGGCCGGAGGAGGAGGCTCCCGGGAGCTCCAGATCCAGGTCAAGCTCCAGAGACGAGCACCAGCACAGGAAAGGAGGGGCGCGCTCACGCTCCACCACTCTCCACATCCACCACAAACTGGACCGTCTGGGTCTGTGGATGGAGCGGCTGATGGAGGGCACGCTACCTCGCTACTACATCCCGGCCTGGCCGGGCCTGGACAAGATCACGGTCAATAAGTAGAGCTGGGAATCCTAGCACGATGTTATTGGTTGTTTGAAAAGAGTGTTTCATCGTTCATAATGCAGTGTGACTAAAGGTGGCGCCGTAGGCAGACACCGTGACCTCTGAGCTCAGACTTTGATCTTACACAGATGCTGTAAATGACTCGAGTCTAATAGTAGCTCCGTTTAACCGTGAAGCTGCAACAAAGCTAACCACTGAATGCTGCTCCAGCAGGTACTTTAACAGTACAATAAATAGGGATGTCCGTCCTAAAAAGACATAACGGGAAAAAAATGAAAACTCACTCTGAATGAGTTGCATATCAGTCTTTAAGTATAACATGGTATTCAATGAGGTCTAAAAAATAATACATTATACAGTATAAGTGTTAATAATTTCATAATTGCTTTGAATTAAGAAATATCACACGTGACGAAGTGCTGTTGTACTGAATATCAGCAGGGCTGTGATGCAGTCGTAGACATGACAACACAGCCCGAGTACTGAAGACATCACACCTGTGCTGATGTTCAGTACAACTGCATGGCCTCAATTGTGATATTGCTTTTATGTAACAGTTCAACATACATCATTTATTATCAACAGATAAGGATTTGTTTATTTATTTTAAAAAGTTATTTTGCTCCGCAAGCACTTATCCTTACACAACTAGTGAAACTAGTGTTGGGTTGGCGAACGACAGTTAGTGTAATTCACAGGTGTAAAAGTAGCTTTAAATTCTTACCGGTACTGTGTAGATAAAAGGCGAATAAAAGGAAAAGTAAACCATAGTGGTGTTGGACAATCCTGAAAAACTTGCAAGATTCAGTTGATATTACCAATTATTTATTCCACCTAAGAATATCAGCTATGTTAACTTCCAGGTTCTGGGGTTGAATTCCAAATGGAAAAGTAGTGCACTATGTAGCGTGTACTGTACACTGCCTTAAATGTGGGTTTTGGTTCAGGCAGCTGCTCTCCCCTCTTTCCTCTACTGCAGACCGTACAGACCTACTTTCTCCCATGCAGCATCCGACGATTGTTAAAACACCTGTGATGCAGAGAATACATATAGTTAAACATCTCAATGCTGTTATGCTCAATATCAGCACTTGTGGAATTGCTCTCGTCCAGTCAGATCTCTTGGTTGGAACTAAATGTTGTATGATGTCACTTAAATACCAGCTGATAGTGGGGCAGTGGGATTCAGCTCCCTGCCTTCATCTCTGTGGCGTTTTAGTATTTTAATCCAACAAGCTCTCTTTACCTCATCCATCTCTGCGCTCTGCTTGCACAGATCAGCTTCCGAACCTTCAGCGTCCCCACTAATACTTCCATCTCACTTTACTTGTACAGTTACAGTATTAACAGTTACCCCTAATTTTTCTCCTGTTAAACACTGTTGTAACTGCGCTAGCAATAAAAGTGGCAGCAGAACGGCTAAAGACTTTAAAAATGGTTTCAGGGTGGAGATTTCCTTGAGACCTGTAAGACTAAGGTCACATTAACCTGTTACATGTAGCATGAATAAAAAAAAAAACTAAAAAAAAAAAACTGGGAAGCTCTCCTTTTACAATTTTCATTTAAAAAGAAAGATTTGATAAATAATAGTTGGTATTTTACATAATTATGTCAGTATTAAGAATAAATGTAGATACTGTATATAGATTGTGTTGAACAAAAGGAGATATAAGACAGTGAGTGTCTTGTCTGTGCAATAAGACTGACTACTTTGCCTTGAACATGTTTAAGCATGGAATCTGATGTAGTCCGTCCATTAACGTTACGCTTTCCTGTGTAAATCCTGGTGCATCTCTAAGGAAAGGCAGGTCAGGCAATTAGTCACCAGTAAAGCTTTGCTTTAAACACTTCACACCAATATAGTTGGGTAAAGCAATGCCATGCAGAAATGTGGTTAAGTAGGAGTACAGATATTGCATTACTTTTGATTGGAGTAAAAGTAAAGAGTATTTTCTAACAAACCTACTCAAATAAAGTACAGATACATGGAATATGTACTTAAGTACAGTAACGAAGTACATATACTCAGTTACCTCCCGCCTCTGTTATTAAACATATTTTAAATTTAAATCCCGTCGCTTTGATTTATTAGTTTTGATTACTTTTTTAAAAAGTAAATGTTTAATATAGGGTAATTTATGGTATTGTTCAAACTTAATTATAAAATTTAAAATAAGTAAATTTATTTATTGTAAATAAATGACCTCGTGAGCTTGAACAAATTTTTTTTTTTTTAAACATTAGAGTTAAGCTAGAACTATTAACAGGTATGTGCTATGACATAAAATTTAAGAGCCAATCAGGTTCTAGTATGCAAATTACAGCAGGATTCCACAACAGTGTTACACATGTTATACCAATAACACAACCACATTAGCTAGCATAACTTGTAATTTTTTTTAATTGGTGAAACTTGTAGCTGCTTCCGTGCCTTTTTTCTGTTTTCTGACATTTTCATGGAACGAGTTTTGGATAATTAATTTTATTATAATTTTTTTAACAGCATGATAATCCAAATCCAGTCTTCCATTTCAGAACAGATTTAAGGACAAGGCTTAAACAAGCTACCAGATGACGCTTTATTACCTTACCAGCGTGCTCTTCGATTATCACTAATGCATACAGTGTTGTTATTTATAGATTATCGTATCCATGTGGCTGTGATGCAAGACAAGGCTGTTTCTGTCCAAGTTGTCCAGTGTTTTTAACGTTTTATTCAGTCACGTTTTGGTGATAAGCTTCGAGTACGTTTCAGAATTTATGTACAGTCCATGTGTATGTATGCATATATCTGCCTGGTAGAGTTATAGAATAAATATAAAAATATGTGGCCTGTTTTGTTTATTGTTAAAAATACATATATAATATAATAAAGCATTTAATTTTATTTCCATAACTTTGATCTGTGTCAGAGTATTTTTTTTGGTTTTGTTCGGTTTTGAAAAGCCTACTCTAAGAATCTAGAATTAAAAGTACATAAAATGAGATGCATAAAGAATCAGATTTCTCTAGTTTAGCACCATGAACCGATCTTGAATCATAAGTCTCTACAATTTGTCCTTGTAACATAAAAAACCAAACAAAAACAAACATCAATACTACTTGCCTTTTGCAATAACACATTTATTAAAAGAATAAACTACATGATACACAACTCTGGTTCGTTATTTAAGTGCTTACGTGGCCTCCAGGACCGGAAAGTGCTACAAAAGAGAACTGGTTTTAAGACTACGATACTCAAGTCCGACCGGTATCCGACTGACATCGTAGGAACTTCTTCTTAATTAGTAATATTTTGTCTTTGGAAGGACACAAAGCATTTCAAAAAGCAGGTTGGCTGCAGTCAGAGCAGTGTTTCCTGTAAAAAAAAAAATAATAAAGAAATAAATCAAGACACTTCAAAATAAAAGATTAAACTTGTCACTGTTCAGGATGTGTTTACCTGTAGTGTCGTACGGCGGGGAGACCTCCACTAAATCACAGCCGACGAGATTTAAACCTCGGCATCCGCGAATGATCTCCAGTCCCTGAACACACACACACACACACACACACACACACACACACACACACAGCGGGTCATGTTACAAAAAAAAATTACAAATAAACCAAAAAAAAAAAAAAAGTGTCTTTTACCTAAACACCTTTCCTATATTAAAAAACCGAAACTTATTGCGTAACCTTTCACTTACACCACGCTGACACTGGAGACTCCTTCCATACATGATAAATATAATATTTGCCTTATACACAATGAAATGTACCCTGGAAAAGTTTTTGCCCCTTCCGAATTTTATTTATTTAAAAAATATATATATATATATTTTAAATATTTGTCACACTTAAATGGCTCATAGTGTCAAATAAATGTTAATATTACACAAAGTAAACACAAAATGCAGTTTAATGGAAAAGGGAAATCTGTCCAAACCTACCTGGCTTTATGTGAAAAAGTAATTGCCCCACATTGCAAAATCATGAATTAACTGTGATTTTTGGAAAACTGAGTTAGATGTCACTTGCCACACACACACACACACACACACACAGGCTGATTACTGTCAGACATGTCGACTCAAGAAATCACTTAACTAGAAACTGCCTGACAAAGTGAAGAATTAAAGAGCAAACATGAAAACAAAGTAGACATATATGCAAAAAAAAGAAAAAAAAAGGAAAAAAAAAAATTCAGGAAGGAGGAAAATACTTTTTTACGGCTCTGTGTGTGTGTGTGTGTGTGTGTGTGTGTGTGTGTGTACACACTCGCACACGTATACAACACCAGGTGAAAGCATAGTTACTATATGTTCAATACCTGTGATTTGCATTGCACAACCTTCTGTCCAAGCAGATTTTATAATTAACACTAGTTCTGCATAAATATTTAACTAATGAAACGTATTTCATCTTAAATCACAAACGTAAGTAATATGTTTAGGTAATACCAACACTAGGTCCTTAGCCAATAATAATAAGGTTCGTTACTAGTTCTACGTATAATCCGAGGTCCCAGCATTCCGTACGTCAGGTCTCGGATTTACCTGAATAGGCGTGAGGCCTGCGATCTCAGGCGTACCGGTGCCGGGGGCGTACGCAGGATCCAACCCGTCGATGTCGAAGCTGAGGTAAACAGGCCCTTTGCCCATTTGGTCTCGAACCTCTTTCATGAGTGGCACCAGAGATTTGTACCAACACTCCTCTACGGGCACAACACGGAAACCCTGCAGGCATCAAGTCAAACACATTCACCTCAATCACAAAGATCCTCAAAAAGGTATTTAAAATCTTACACTGCCCCCTGGTGGCTTGGGGGACTTCAGCAGTTCAAGTCAAAACAGGATTACATTTTCCATTCACAGTGTTTGCAAGTCTCATCGCTCATGGCCATATCTCATTACATATATGAGCAAATGAGATGGTTTGGTTTACGGGCCAACAGGGGCAACTTTGTGGTGCTGGGGTTTGAACCTGGGACCTTCTGATTAGTAGTCCAACTATTCCTGCTGTTATACCCCTATCTCACCTGTGCGGTTTGACTTTGCGAGGACCGACGCGCGGAAAGATGGAAACCTAATCACGGCGCCAAAACTCGCGGTGAATCATGATGAACCGAACTTACTGTACAGCCACCGCGCGAATCCGCGTAGGTGAGATAGAGGTATTAGTAGTTAACAGATTATGGGCCAAACTTCACTGAGTGATGATGGTAGAATCATTATAAAAGGTCTTGACTAAAACAACATGCATGAGGAATCACAAAGAAGTTTTAATTTTCTGCAATGGAAAAGTCTTCGAACTAGTTACTTTTATCAGAAAGTTTTTAAAGACAGTAATTTTGTAATGTAATTAGAAATGACTTTAAAAAGTAACGTCCCCCAACACTGCCGATGAGACTCTGAAACATTTGCTAAGCCTTCTTCTACCTTGATGGTGTCCAAGCACTAGTGAAAAGCTTGGATGAGTGCATTAGTGTAGCAGGGGATTGTATAGAGAAATAAAGATACGTTTTACTCTCATAACTACGTTCTGTTATTCTGCGCAATCAAAAGTCCCGGTTTGACTTGAACACGCCGTGCATTTACTTGAAATCAGACCTGCTCTCTGCTCCACGCGTAGGCGTCAGGCGTGTAGGCGGAGCCCCGGAGGCCGATCTGAACCACGCGTTTACAGTCGAGCAGCCCCTCCTCCACACAGCGCCTGAACGGTGTGCCGTGAGTGATCTTCTCCCCCAGGGACACGTCACCGGTGTCAGCGTGAGCATCCACATGGACCAGACCCACCGGACCGTATCTGGTACGAATAAATCAACATCAGTTGTCAATCAACAACAGGCATGTGTTGTTCTAATGATTAGTTTAAGCGTACCTCTCCGCTACAGCCTGTAGAATCGGGTACGCGATCGTGTGATCGCCTCCTGTCAACACAAACAGAGATTTTAATCTTGGACCGAGGTTAAAGTATTAAAGCACGAACATCTATATTGACATGACGGTAAATCATTGACTGGCCTGATGCATGAGCTGGTCAAAGGTTAATCAGTACAGAAGGAGCATCTGAGGCTGCAGACGATGAAAGTTCAATGTGCAGCAGGTTTTGAATGAAGTGATTTGATTCGGGAAAAAGATCGTTTGATCTCGGACCGTTCCTTTGATTATCTTCCCTAAGAGTGAACTCACCCAATGTAAGCGGTACGCAACCGTTGCGGACGACTTCACGATAAGCCTCGCGGATCCGTCTGCAGGCGTCCTTTAGGTCATACAGGTTCACGTTGACGTCGCCAATATCTGCAACCATCATGGACTCCCAGGGAGCAGCTCCTGTGCCGGAGTACCTTCTCAGCATGATGGACTCGGCTCTGATCTGACGAGGGCCGAACCTAGCAGCAGAGCATTTAACAAAAAAGAAAACAGGTTTTTCAGTGCGAGTGCAACATTTGGATGTGTTGTACAGGATGCAACTGAGAATATAGTGAAATACGAAATGATAAACAAATTTACAAGAAATACTGATGCCATATTAGTCATCTTTTGATCATGTACACCTAATCAGGCTAATACAAAGCTGAACCTGACTTACAAACTCTGATGTCTAGGAATATCTCAAAGGATGACCAAGAAGCAGTCTGAGTTATCTTTCTAGGAAAATTTAAGCCCCGGTGGCAGGTGGCATGTCAGCTTTAATCCATACAATTTAGACTCTCATGTCCTTCACCCTGATGATACGTAAATCCCAGGTGTCTGATCGGCCCTTTTGCTGGAAGCAGCTTATTCAAGCAGGTCTGTTCAAGATGCCCAACTGTAACGAGTGTCGCTAAATTAGAGAAGATAAGCTGTAATCTCATTTGAGTAATTTGGTGACCGGATAACTCTGGAGCAACCCTGTGGTCGAATCTTATTACCCATTACCCCCATCATTCTGTCACTCCATCCATCTGCCAGAGGGAAAAAAAGATGCAGAAGCAAGATGAGCAAGATCACAATTATGACCTGCGGTATTCTATAACATATCACTGGATGAGATGTGTTTCTTCCTCCTGGGCATTATTAACCTCCTGGTGCCCAGGCAGCAGCATCATCATGTCTTAGTATCTCTTAGATAAGACTTACTAAGACACGATGATGCTGCTACTGCCTGGGCATCACCAGGTTAAAACAGATTATATAACAGCATATTGCTGCTTGTGCAATAGTCTGGGGGGGGAGGTGGGGGGGCTAATAACTGTACCATTTGACATTTAACGAATGCTGCTGCATCAGACCAATTCTTTCTTCGATATTATACTAAAATAAATAAATAATATTAATTAAAAAAAACTAAATTCCAAATTCCAGTTCTCAGAACTAGAATTCGATTCTTTTAAATCAGAGAAGCAAGTAACTGAATCCTGGTTCTAGAACCAGAGCCCTCGTCCAATCCTACACACCATCTCTCACTATGACCAGGATAAAGAGCTTGGAACAATTACTGAATTCATTTTCATTATTAACACTAATAATAAATAAAAATTTCCATATAATAAATTGCTTCCACTCACTCCTCAGCTCAGATGAAGTTCTGCTTGAGTTGTGCTTTGGAAATGTGTTATTCTACAAAAATGGTGGAAAGTGCTTTCACTTATTTTTCGCTGATGCCAAAATCTTAATCATAAAAGACACATTACTTGTATATGTTCGGATAATATACTATATACTTTCAACCATTTTCTTACTTTAAATGTTCAATATTAAATTGTATCGTTTTTCTAAAAAAAACAAAAACAAAAGCCAAGTTCAAAGTAATATCTTGTCACTTTGATCATACATCAAAGCAGGACCATATATGTTTCATCTAAATATATTTTTTCATGAAATATAACTGATTTAAAATAACATCAACATGTATAAAATAAACACTACTAAAATCATGAAACAATAATTGGATTATAATTAATAATATGAAATAAATATCAGTCACCTCAAACTATGTTCGGTGTTACTGTTATACAAAAAGAGTTTTATTTAGAAATACATTTGACAATTTAAAATCGTTCCTACATCAGAGGTCACTAGATGAGGACTGGACAGACGCAAAAGCTACAGGTCTTGACTAAGCAAGACATCAGATGTCTTGCTTCATTTGTTTGGAAATGTTACAAATTATTTTGCAAATTTATTTTTTATTTTTTTGCAAAATCCATCATTGGTGTTACTCATTTCATAATTATAACTCTTAAAATTTGGACATAAAAACTGATTACATCTAATAATTAATTGACCTTGACATAACTGAACTTATACATAGAAGCCATTAAATTCCATGATTGGAATCGCCATTGCTGTTACCGTCATTAGTGTTACCGTCATTAGTGTTACCGTCATTAGTGTTACCGTCATTAGTGTTACTCATTTTATAATAATAATTGTGAAAATTGCACTTAAAAACTTATTACATCTAATAATTAATTGATTTTGACATCATTGAAAACCATGTGGTCTTGCACACACAAGCCATTTTGTAAAGAGTAAGATTTTTCTTTAAACTGTCATTGGTGTTACCATCATTGGCGGTCCACATTTTATAACGGTCAAAAACTGGGACATAAAAATCAATTACACTTCATACCCAGCAAACATTGGTCCGACGGTGACGCCGTGTCCCTGGCCTAAAACAGTCACAGTAGGACGCCATTAATTGGTAAAACTATGTGGCACAGAACATTTCCTAAAAATGGAATTCAGATACGTTTGTACGTGTCTACAATCACCTGGGGTTGCATGTATAGCTGTTACTCTGACTTTTAGCGAAGTGTTGTTTAATATACTGTATATCCTCAGAGCCAAAGATTTGGACGACTGATGACGGTTTATGACAGCTGTTGTGAATCGGATAACATCAAACATGTCCGTTCAACTTTCATTTCAGAACTATTTTCCAAACCATGATGGGACGTGTCTGAGGGACGTCATTTCAACGGTCATCAAACGTCCAAATGTTTGCTGGGAATTAATTGATGTTTGACATAATTGCAAACCATGTGGTCTTACACACACAAGCCATTTTGAAAATAGTTTTTAAAAAAAAATTTCATTGGTGTTACCAAGAAGAAAAATGACAGCAGTTATTAAATGTATAAAATATGCATTAAGTTCTACTTTTTGTGGATTCAAGTTTTAAAGTAAGTTATGGCTAATAAACAAGTTCTAGAAGAAATAGACATTTCAGGAGAGTTTTATCACCCAGATTCCAGCTGTTGATGAGACACACAGAGAACACGACAGCTGACTGTGCTTATGCATGTGTAAACCTGGTTCCGGGTCGGTTGGAGGTCCCGATGTCCAGGGGGACTCCGATGAAGGCTGCGTCCAGGCCCTCGGCTGTGTCCTGATACGGTAACTTGGCCATGGTGGCGATTCCGGATACGCGCGCTACGAACTCGCCGCTCGGTGGCACGTTGTATGTTTTGCTGGACATCAGTCTCCTCGGAGCGCCTGTCTCTGTCCCCGTCCCTGTCCTGTTCCCACTGCCTCTCCTCACCCCGGGCCCCTGAACCCGCGCTAACGCCACGCACGCGCTCAGCTGGCGGACTCCGCTCACCGTCATGAACTGAAGCATGATGATCTTTACCGCGCGCACCACAGAGGATCTGCTTTCCTTCTGTCCTGAACCTCCTACAGGCTCTAACGTTCAGTGCTGGAAAACTTATCTGTCCAAACCTCAGCTGAACTTTTGCACTCGTAACAAGATCCCGGCGCGAGAGGGGCGTCTTCTCCCCCTGGTGGTCATGGGACATGTGGTTCTTTTATCTACATGAGCTTCTGCTTCGAAGGTCACCGAAAGTTTTAACACATAAAGGAAGTTAGATGGAATCTCATGATTTTGGCGTATAGGGCAAAATGCGTGGGCACGCAATAATAAGGCGAGAGCACGGATTACTAACCTGAACCGAGAGATTCACAATGATACATGCAGCACGATCCCTCTTTATATTAGCCATCTTTATTTTTCCTTTTCCTTTCTTTTGTATCAATAATGATTCTTTTTTCACTGTACTTTCTTCATGCATTATTACTATTATCGATTTTCATTTTGCTTTTTTCCCCCAGTAATGTTAATCCCTAGTCCGCAACCCTGAATACGACCCTGAGCGGTATAGAAGATGAGTGAGAGTTAATCCCTAGTGCCACTTCATATTTGACTGCACAGTTAAATAAGTGTATGTGTCACTCATCGTCTATACAGCTTTATCCTGAATACAGGATCACGGGGGGCCTGGAGCCTATCCCAGAAGACAGGGTACACCCTGGACGGGGTGCCAATCCATCGCAGGGCACACACACACACCTACACACACTCACTGACACACTTCAGGCAATTTTGGAATGCAAGTTAGCCTAATCTACAGTAGACTGTGGGAGGAAAACGGGGTACCCAGAGGAAACCCACCAAAGCACCATGCTGGAATCGATTTATATAATTTTCATATTCACATTTTATATTATATAATCTTTTTTACAAATACAAGACCTCAGAGACAGGAGGGCCCTTGTATTTCTGAAATAAAATATGAGAAATATTCATCAAGAAAGGAAGAGGCCCCAATGAGGCCGCTTATGACCAGGGCCCGGAGTTCTGTGCCACATCCCGCTGCCCAACATGGAGCTGCTGGAGAGCATGTAGGTGATTTGGCTGGTGGGTAATGTAGGCTATATTTAATTTCTTTGTTTGGATGAATATTTCAAATGTCAGTTGTACCAACTGGGATAAATACAGTTACTTGCATCTGCTGTTGTTGAACCTGAGCAATGCAGGGTAAAGTGTATGGTTAGTGTTAGACAAGATGGCTGGGCATGTGCAATGGGGGCAGTGTGTGTGTGTGTCTACATGCATAACCAACGTCAGTAGTTTCAGAATATTATTCCAAGCTTTTCTAAATAGTTGGAAGCTATGCAATTAAAGATCAGTAAACTGGTGACAGGATCAAGGGAACCCAAGGTTCACCCATGTACCCAGCCCGTCCAGTTCGATCCCACAAAAAAGCCAACGCACCATATCTCAACAAAAGAAAAACTCAGTGCTGGCCACCAGAGAAAGGCACCTGGGCACGGGGCCCAGCATTTAAAGAGCCCAAGGCCGATGCAGCCTCCAGATTCCCTGTATCCCAATACCATCAAGTAACCATTGGATGCGCCAGACAAACAAGACTGATCCACAGAGGCTCCGTCCCGCAACCCACAGCACCCAGAGCTTGGTGCCAGACACCACAGCACACCCCAGACGTCCTCCAGAGACACATCCTGAGGTGCCAGAGCACAAAATATGAAGACTTCAGAGACATCCTGTATACCCTTTCCCTGCCTCACTGGTCAGGATTTGTTTACCTGAGCACTAATTCTGTACAAGAAAATAACCAATAATGGCATGGTGCAATGTGAATTGATTTTCTATTCCTAACTGCAAGTTGTTAATTTTCCTTTTCCAGCGTGACCAAATTCCATACACAATATCATTTTTATGTACTAGAAACCAGTTTGTTTGTGTTATCAGCTTTAAAGAGTCAAAAAGAGAGCAAATTCTGCCATCCTGAAGGCAGGTCCTGACTGTTAGAAAGCTCTGGCACTGGAGACTCTTTCCATAACATTACTTTATATAAAATGTCACCTTATACAGTAGATGATATGCGATACTATAAAAAGTGTAAGATTAGAAAGTGTGTCCCAATAACAAACAAGTTCTTCCTAAATGATTTAAACATTCCAATGTTTATTCATGAAAGAGGGATGCAGTGGCAGTTTTCATGGACGCAGTGTGTTTATTTCTTGTGATGTAATGAACAAGAACAAATGCATATTCCCACACATTTTAATTACAACCTGTGTGGAGACTACAGTAGGTCTAACAAGAGACATAAAAGTGCATGTACAGTGCCTAAAGTGCCAATACTTTAACACGATCATAAAAGCAAACTTGGATTGTGCTTTATCCACAGGATTAACTACAGTCTTTGTGCTTTTTTCAGGATTATCCCTCCTACGACAGATTCTCGGGACGGGGCTCAGGCGCTAACGCTCATCCGTTCAGGAGGTATCCGGCTGCCGTGCGGAGCTCCTCCAGATCCAGGCTGGCGAGGAATCCTCTCTGGAGCTCGGCCTCCACCGAGGCACCGCCGGCACAGCCTTGAAGGAGAACCGCAGCTGATTGACACAGCAGCCATTCAGTAATCTTTACCATGCTGGCATGGTTCAGGCTGGCTAGTGCGCGTTTGCCCCACAGGCTGAGGTGCAGGATGTTTGCAGCCACACGTGCACTGGGGCGCTAAAGGCAAAAAAAAATTTGTTAAATTAATCAGCAGCTTAAATGTGTTAGGACTAACCCAAGACAGGATATGGGTTGCACGAGTAGAGCTTACTTTGTTAGGGCTCCTGTGCAGAAGCAGCCTCACCACCAGCTGAGCATGCAGGGGCACGCTGGCACCCAGAGGCGGCAGTTGTTTCTCGTGATAGGAGCGGCTTTCCAAGCCCACGGCGCCGTAAAACGGGTTCGGCTGACCGAAGATCTCATAGCCGATAGCTCCTACTGCCCACGCGTCTGCCTTACTGTAATCAATCTCCACTCCGGGGCCAGGCACGGCTGTGGCCACCTGCACAGAGTTGTATTAAATTAAACACACTCTAGGTTGCAATGTAGCCCTTATAATTTAGAACAAAGATTTGTTCATAATATCCGATTTTTAAAGATCAATAAGAGTGACAGTAGCCCTGTACCTCCGGTGCCATGAGGCAGGAGTTCCCTCCTCGGAACACATAGCGACTATTAAAGGGCAGTTTCAGTCCTACACCTTCCTCTGCCAGGCAGCAGCCAAAGTCAGTGATGACCAGTCTGGGGCAGCCCACTTCAGGAAATAAAAATATTACAGTCAGAATAATTAAACACATCACCAAGTTCTTATACTTATGCTCCATGTTTCTTTTGGAAAACCGCGACAGAGCACTAACCGGAGTCAAACTCCAGGAGGATGTTATCAGATTTGAGGTCCCTGTGGGCGACGCCCGACCTGCACAGGTGATCCACGCCCTCCAGCAACTGCAGAAGCATCATAGAGCCGTGTCTGGAGGCTGGCTCGCACACCCGGAGAAACTGGCGCAGGGTGCACGGGTAACTGCGGGTGAAACAAATAACGAATCATGCTTTCACATCTAGCTTCGTCTTTAAAATCCGATTCTGTTCGAAAATGGAGTTCCGATTCCGTCGCTTACTTCTTCATAACCAGGAACAGTGTGTGGTTGTTGCCCAGGCCATATGGGTTGAGTCTGGCAGGCAGGGCAGCGGGGTATTCATCCAAAGCATCAGGCAGAAGTGGGACCTCAGCCGTGAAGGCCCGGTACACTTGGATTATGTTGGGGTGCGGCGTCACTCTCGTGGGCACTTTTCCAAAATGCCTGCAAACAGAATGCATCAGGTTAAACTTCCCAGGGAAAAAAACAAAAACAACAACTTCATGAAATCATTACAGCAAAACTGAAATGCTTTAAATATAAGTATATTTTCCAATCTAACCAGCAGCTCTAAAAATATCAATCTACCCGGAACATCATGAGACTCACCCACTCAATACAATCTGTCCTTTCTCTTTTGTTAAAGCCTGAGGACTCGCAGGGACCAGCTCTTGAGACATGGCATTGAGGATCGCCTCACTAGAAGAACCTGCCTGAAATGCAGTTACAACAACAACAATAATAATAATATTATTAATAATAGTAATAAGATTTTTTATAGTTGTGATACAGAAAATAATTCATAATACTGAGAGAACTTACCCCAATGTTCCACATCATTTTCATAGCCAGGGGGTAGGCTTGTGAACTGGTGAATTTTAAAGCTGCCCCATCATCGCTTTCATCTCCATTTGGTTTCAGCTCCACCAGCGAGCACTTGCTTGTTGTCCCAAGCGGAGCGAACGGAGCCGCAGCCTCGTAGACGGCGCCATTGCAGCCTTTTCCAATCCATTTCCCAATCACATAATCCTCCAGTTTATATCCAGAGGAAAATGGTTTCACAGGGCTCTGAAACTTCTTCTTCGTGAATAAAGCCTGTATGTCAGTGGAGGAAAAAAACAACACCATGACGTAATTTTAATATACAGTGGGGCAAAAAAGTATTTAGTCAGCCACAAATTGTGCAAGTTCTCCCACTTAAAAAGATGAAAGAGGCCTGTAATTTTCATCATAGGTAAACCTCAACTATGAGAGACAAAATAAGAAAAAAAATCCAGAAAATCACATTGAAGGATTTTTAAAGAATTTTTTTGCAAATTATGGTGGAAAATAAGTATTTGGTCACCTACAAACAAGCAAGATTTCTG
>JAQMYJ010000015.1:22539654-22552556 GCA_030014305.1 Clarias laeviceps | reverse complement strand
CCACATCATTGCATTCAGTTTTTATTCACAATTTGTTTAGTGTCCCAACTTTTTTGGAATCCGGTTTGTAATTTCAAATAAGCTTTTTAAGATCAATGGTAAGGTAAATAAATACCTACAGTATGTATGTTAGGTCTGTGCCGAACCCAGAATCCTGTGCAACCTACAAACATGGCTGCAACAGACTTCAACATGCAAGATGCAGAGAACATCAGGTTCAAACTTATCTGATTATTAACCTCTGTGATTTACCTGACAATGTAGCATTTAACACAATTTATTTATTCATTATTTTAATTTGATGCTAGTTTCCTAATTTACTTAAGTTCTAGGAGTGTTTTGAAAATGTCATTTCTTATTTTTTTGGTAAAACTGAGAAAATTATACAGTAAGTCCCCTACATACGAACATTTAAGTTACGAACTTTCGAAAGTATGAACCTGCTTTCACACGTTAAAAAAAAGAAGAAGTTAGATCACGTGCGGCGTACTAGAATGGAGCGAGGTAAAAAGATGGTAGACATTGCTTGTCCTTTTAACATGAATGGTTCAACCAGCAGCACGATTCTAAAGATCAAGGACAAGATCATGGAACATAGTTTATTTATACTGTATATATACTATCATTTATACTGTGTATAGTGTTTATACCAGATGTGTTAGTATACTAGTACCTAGACAATGTTTGTTGGACTTACGAACAAATTGGACTTATGAACGGAACTCATGCGTATGTTGGGGACTCACTGTATTTATATTTTGTACCTGCAGTTTTGGAGTTGCTCTGGCCAAGTTATCTACACGTTACAATTTGGCTCTTGTCACAGTAGCTACAGTTACAATATCTCGTTACAGTCGTGCCTGGAAGTGGGCGGGATATATTAGGCAACAAGTGAACATTTTGTCCCTGAAGTTAATTTGTTGGAAGCAGAAAAAATGGGCAAATGTATAGATTTGATCAACTTTGACAAGGACCAAATTGTGATGGCTAGAGGATGGGGTCAGAGCAACTCCAAAACTGTCTTCTTGTTGGATGTTCCTGCTCTGCATTGGTCACAGCATAGTAAAAGTGATCCAAGGGAGGAAAAGCAGGGAACCAGTGACAAGCTCATCGCTGGCCCATGTAGTCCAATCCAAAAGAAAAGCGCCAGCACCTCAAATTGCTGAAAAGGTTAATGTTGGGTTCCATGTAAAGGTGACAGCACACACTGTTATGGTTGCAGAAAGGGAGACCTACTCAATATTAGACGGGTGGTTGTAATGTTGTGGCTGATAAGTGTATAAATTACTGAGAAGGTGGTAATTTTTTAAGAATCAGTTCGTCATTAGATATTATGAGGGTGAGTCAAAAATTATCCGCACTCTAGTTATATTAAAACTTCCGTTGGCCGCACTGTCGACTGTTACATCAGTTCATTTGTAACTGCGGTGAGAATAAAAATGGATGCCCCACTTGTGATTTGCACAAAGGAAAAGCAGCGTGCAGTTATTAGTTTTTTCGTGGTCTGAGAGTGTACCTGGTACTGAAACAACTCACTGAAGAGCATTAACAGAAGAGTTTGGATATCTGCAAAGTAAATTTTGGACTGATACTCTAAGGAAGGTAAAAGTTTCTTAAAGAGAATCATCACTGGTGACGAGACACGGATTCATCACTACGAGCCTGAGAGTAAACGGCAGAGTCTGGAACAGAAACATCCTCAACCGGCTATCAAGAAATAGTTCAAAAGTCAACCATCAGCTGGAAAATTGATGCTTACACTTTTCTGGGATTCTCAAGGGCCAGAAGTATTGGAACATCATCAGGAAAAAGGTTCAACAGTCAACAGTGCTCGTTACAGTGAGACGCTTATTGAAGAGCTGAACTTCAGATTAAACACAGAGGACTGCTATCCAGGCGCGTCGTGATCTTGCACATCAATGCATGTCTGCACGCTTCTGCGCACAATGTCAACTCTCTATAAAAACTGAGTTGTTAAAGCATCCTGCCTATAGTCCTGGATGTCGCTCCATCAGACTTTCACCTGTTTGATCCCCTGAAAGCAGCCCTACGAGGACTAAGATTCACTTCTGGTGAAGCAGCTCAGCCTAAAGTGCTTTTTTTAATGAGTGAACACAAAAGCATGTCGACAGATAGAGAACGTTTACTGAAAAGCAAGGAGATTATGTAGAAAAATTATATATTTAAATAAATTCTGCAGCCAGAGTGCGTATAGTTTTTGACTCACCCTTGTAGATTGGCTTTCCTCCAATAAACCCCTTTAATTTTCACTCTGGATTTGCAGACAGTCTTTCTGAATTTGGTCAATAAACATAAGAATCTGCTGACCTTCAGGAGCATGATGTCACTATCATACGTTCTCGGGTTGTACATAGGTTGGGATATGATCTTGGACACGTTGAACACTTGCTCAGTTTTGTCTTCAGCGTCCAGATTATGTGCGCTCAGGACCACCTGAATGATGTTGCTCCTATCCAACAGAGAAAAAGCGCCAATGAACTCATGATCTTGTCCTTGAAATAGTAATGAATTCTATAAGCCTTTTTCACCATTATATTTTTTGTTATTTTTATGTTATGCTTTCAGGAGGGAGCAGTCACATGGACTAAGCTTGTGGAACAGAGAATGGACATGTTCATTAATATAGATGTAAAAGAGCGGATTGAATAGGGTGGTTTGTGTTCACAGAGCTTTAATAGTGCAGGCAGAATGAGTTCAAGAGTTTGTACAGAAGTTTGTAGGAGTGCTTCAAAAGTGGTTGCATGAACGGTTAGGATTGGTCAAGAGAGAATGCATTAGCAGGCAGAATTACTGTAGTGAAACTTTGTGCAGGAAAGAGTATGATCAGACAAGAATATGTAGTTAACTAGTGTGTGTGGTGAGACTGATCAAGAGCTGGCACAATTGGTCAAGAGAGTCTATAAGATCTTATTAGGTGAGACTGTGTGCTGGAGCTAGTGGGATAAGTGCTCCACTAGTGCAAATACCTCTGGTCACTAGTTGTCTTCTAACACTGAAGAGTGAAGAACTACTTTTTTTAAAAGATCATTTGATTTCCCGAGTGGGGATTAGTGGCTCAGTGGTAGGTTTCCCGCCTGCCATGCGGAAGGCCCAGGTTCAATTCCCACCCAATGCCCAAACCCAGACAGAATGGGAAAGGTTGCGTCAGGAAGGGAGTCTGGGGTAAAACCTGTGCCGAGTTTTGTGTGCGGATCAGATGGTCCGCTGTTGTGACTCCTCGATGGGATCAGCCGAAAGGGCAATAAATAATAATAATAATAATAATAAAAAGAAAATCCTGTGTCTAACAGTAAAGTGAACATGACTGCAGTACTCACGGTCTCCAGCAGTGGGCAGCAGAGACCACCCATTGTTGGTGGATTAGGATTCCTCCACAATAGTGATTTCTCTCATACTGAAGAGATGCTTGGAACTTAATGGAATGAGGCACAACTTCTTGGCCCCCAATGATCCTTTGTGTCAGTGAGTCTAATGGACAAAAAGATTGTTGAAATCACAAAGCAAGTTGAAATGAGACCTACAGGAGATCACCATCTACTATGTACTGGGATTTATAAAGTTCATGTGGAACGTCTAATAAGTTCATGTCTCACTAGTTGAAGATTAAATTATTATAGTATTCTTGACCTATAGAAATATATTAATCATGAAAGCATGTGATTTTATTACTGCTCTTAGCATGTCAAAAGACTTCCAATTGTACACCAGATATAAATTTTACATTTAATTAAAAAGAAAAGGAAAGAGCTGTTTAAATTTCAAAGACCTACCTCGGATCATCATAGTTAGGACGAGGATCACTTTTCGCCAGACCTGAGCCATATCGTTATCACCAGCTGTTGAACAAACCAGTCAATAATAAGAGTAATAATAAAAATCCAAATGTCATGCAAGCAGAAAGCGTGTCATTGCATGATTTATGAAGACAGCTATGCAGATATAGCACGGGTTCCCATTTGTATCTTTCATAGCTCAGTGTCAGTCTGATTTATCACTCTGTGCATTTGAAAACCAAGGCTTTTGTCGGTCGAGTGTAGATCCATTACAGCAAGTGATGCGAAATAAAGAGTATGCGATCCATCATACTCCACGCACAGAAATTTAATGTGACTTTTTATACAGAAATTGATTACAATAATTTTTAAAGACTCACCACACACAGTCGTCTTGGGATACGTGCAGATAAGACTGCCCGAGCTTCCCATAATGCTTTTATAATAGAACCGTGTCTTTTGTGCATAGCTTTTGTTAAAAGATTGTGTCGCCTCCGAACGAACTACAGGGATTGACCTAGTACATGACAAAGCGGAGGAGTCCCTTGGTGTCCAGTGATCAATTTGGAGCTTTCTTCACTCTCACGCTGATGACCGTGGGTGTTACCAGAACACGGGAAGAGATAAGCGGTTAGGGAGGGCGTGGAAGGGACTGAAGTACTCTTTCTGAAAGAGTACAGTTTTTTTTTTTTTTTACTGTCAAACAATTTTTGGTGGGGCAGAGGGCAAGTGTGTTTATGAGAGTTCCAGGGACATCAGCTCGATCCTGAGATTGGGTTACTCTCTGTATGGAGTGTTGCATGTCTGCCTGGGTTTCAGCCAGGTTTTGTGGTTTGTTCCCAACTCTTAAAACCAGTCATTCTTTTAAAAAACAACAAAAAAAATCATCTTATTTGGTGTTCTGAGACGGAAGTGTTCCCATAAGCGCCAGATCTACCATAAGAAACCAGTAGAAGTTTGCACACTGTACCTACATCAGGTATCTGTGTTCAGACTCTAAATAAATTAAAGTCTATCAGTACACAATGCACTGATGATTTTTAAGTCTAAAATCAGACCTTTTTTTCTTGGTGATTTCATACTGGCAGAAGAGTGGAGGGTCTCACCACCTTTCAAGCGCACCTGAGAACCCTTAGAACATTAGAGTTCCCATCATTTGCTAATATTTAAATGCCTTTCTTTGCCATACATCTAATCTACCTTCTGAAATGATGCATAATCCAGGGTGACCCAGAAATCACTGTTTTTTTTATGATGTACTACTATCATTACAGCAAATTAGCCCTTTTGGCTTTGTGAGTATTATTTGTAGCTTGAGCGACTGCGTGTGTTGCTCGAACCTTGTAATTAGTTGTGTTTGCTCTTTCTACAACTACTCTATCATGCCATTGTTTTGAGTCCGCTGGTTTTATTGCAATAAAACCGATTAAATAACAATATTCTCATTTTGTCACATGGAAGTCTGGGAAAATGTACACTGATCAGCTCCAACCCAACAGCCTTGCCAGGTCAATTGAATAACATTGATTACCTATATAAATAAAAGAAAGGTTGTGTCTGTACATTGGTCTGAACTCGCTTTTTCACTGATATCTTTACGTTTCATACATTAGAGGACCAGAAACCAGTCTCAGAAAAATTCTGTCCGTCTGTCTGTATGTCTGTATGTCTGTCCAGCCAGATTGTCTCACAGCATCACACAAAAATGGCTGGACAGAATGTAATAACACTTTAGCAGTACATAGATATCAGTTATGTGCTGGATTTTATACTCGATCTTAAAATAAGCTACTTGCTTAGTGTAAACAAACACCTACACCAACAGATATTAATTAGAAAAGCTAAACTGAATATTTTTACTGGGATTTATTAGTTCACGGCTGAAATAACAGCGCTGAAGTGGTATAAGTGAATTTTAACATGCTGGAGTCGCTTTAGGACAAAACTTTATCTTTTATCTGAGCCACTTTTTTTTGATTTTTTCATCTTGTGATTCACTCTCCAGTTACCGAACAGGGAGTGTATCTGGCTGATCATAAAAAAAGTACAATTTAGCGTAAAAAGGCACAAGATACTCAATATAAATAACAATAAAATGGTATTTCTTTGTATTAATACTGTAAGTTCGACAAAAAGTTCTCCAATACAAAAAATGTACATGATCTACAACCTGAAATAATAAAGTCACTGATTACATTAAAGCTGATCTCCTTTCCCATACAATACTTCAGCTGGTCACTTATACTGTATACAAGTAAACTTGTGACAGGATCATTTACACTCAACGCTTAGTGGGACCAAAGGCCAGCCCATGTGGGATACCTGTGGGATACCAGGACACCTGATGGTCCTGTCACTAGTTTACTAGTATATAATTGATAATCAATGTTACTCAAATCACCTGGCGATGTTTTTTGGAGGTGCTACTAAAAGGTACACTGATCACCTACAACTGTAACATCACTGCTAGGTGAACTGAGTAACATTGATTATAATGGTGATAGGATCATGGGCACACCCTTGGCTGTCTGTTTCGACCCTACAGTAAAGCCAGTTTTTTAGTACAAATCGCTAAAAAAAAAAAAAAGTAAACTCTGACTACGATAGAAAGGTATTAAAACACCCGGTGCATCACAGCTTACTGTGTATGGAGCTTAACGGGGAAATAGCTCGATATTGACACTTGACTGCATTGAACTGAAACACAAAGACATGGGCAGCCCTTTAATTAATAATTTAATTCCCTTAACTGCCACACCTTGACCACCCACAGGACACCCTGCTTAGATCAGTTGGTGGAAACTCACAGCAGGGTTTGTCTTACCATCAGCTCTGAATAGAAGCAGAAATATACCAGCTCCAGCCTTCTTTTGCAACGGATTAAAGAAGCTCAGCAAATAAAATAACATGATATAAAAAGAATATATATTGTAATGCGGATGCAAACGTTATGATTTAAATGTTTTTGCTTCTTTAACCATTTATGGATTGAATCTGATATGGTTGTATGGAGAAAAAAAAGTGGGATGTCTTCCAGACAAGTTCCCTTGAGATTCTTGTTCTCACACAGACACAGACTGTTTATCACAGCACCTCACATTTTAATATTTTACCTGAACAGGGATGCATGCCGGTGATACAGTGCTGAATTTTGATCTTAAACCTTATTAGGGATTCACACAGAGTGTATTGTAGTCTGAAATATCTTAGAGAGCCGGTGTCTTCTTAAATGTCTACGAATCCGACTCCTCGTGAAAGCGTGGAAAGAGACTGAAATCCGCCTACTGCTTAGGAACTTCAATGGAAAAAAGTAGGTTTCAAAGGCTAGTGGGATTAAAATAATACATCATAGAGCAAAACTGTAAGTAATAAATAGCACACTTAATATAACAGACACTATATGAAAGAAAAGGATGAATATCTGTGTCCTTGTTAAAACCCCCTGTGAGTTACTCAGGTTTCTGAGATGTAGATACTGTAAGTAAGTGATGATCGCTAAGTCTAAATATCTCAAAAAAAGTAGAACACTTTGGCTTTTAAACAATTAATTTTTTTTTGTTCTATAGGCAAATAATCTTATCCAATTTGAACATTTGACTAGATTCAATATAATCTCTTTCACTTGCTTAGATGTCATCATAAGATTTAAAGGTTATTTAAGCGTTCCTTCATTTTTGGTAAAAATAAAATAATAAAAATACAGTTGCAACATCAGAGGGGCGTTCAAGTCAAACCAGCAATGTCTTGTGAGTTGAGTTAAGGCATAACTTGACTTTTACAGAAGACTTCAGACGGAGTATGGTGATGAGACTCAAAAAACATTTGAATAATGCAAACGTTTTAAAGAGCCTTTAAATAGCTCGGAGCCTTATGCGGTTGTTCCCGCCTGATGGCAGACTTGCGGATGACATGTTCCTGTAGGAACTGTTCATACAATCATTCACCAACACCACTTTCAAGTTACGCAAATTCGAGTGGGAGTTATTGCTACATCCTCCGCATAGTCGTGACCTTGCTCCAAGCCTTTTCCACATGTTTGGGGCATGTAAGGAGTTCCTGGGAGGCCAGCGTTTCAGACAGGAAGCACTTTTTTTTTTTCTGCACCACTTGCACATTACCATGACCTCGCTCACAATGACTAAGCCATTTCCACATGTTTGGGTGATCTGAGAAATCTTTTACCTTGATTGTATGCAAGCGATAGTGAAACCCTGGGATAAGTGCATTAGTGTAGCAGGGGATTATAGAGAAAGTCTTTAAAATAGTCATAACTGTGTTCTGTTATTCTGTACAATCAAAAGTCCCGGTTTGATCTGATCACGTACACACATGTCCAGTATATAAGTAAATACTTTAATATTTAATCACTGTATTATTATTATTATTATTATTATTATTATTATTATTATTATGACTCATGTTCACGTCCACATGCAGCACAAGGCAGGGAGGTTTGGTGTACCGGGTAGCAGTTGCACGTTTTTAAAGAACCTTGCGTCATACTTCAGGATTGCAGCAGATATTTAACGTCGCCCCGAGCTAAAATGTGGAAAGTGGGTCAGTGAAGATATGTTATATTGAACACAAATCTTTAATCTGTGTATGGTCTGTAGGAGCTCAGGAGCAGTGCGGCGGGTCTGCTGTAAAAGCGCTGTGGTCAGCACCCAAGGGAATGAAGCATGCGATAGAGATGGAGGGAGAGAAAGAGATATTGTAGTTGTAATAGCAAAAAAAAATGAATAAACCCTCCAAAGGTGGATATTAGTGACAGCTTGTGTGGAGGAGGTGTCCAGGGGACACAAGAGGGATGAAAAAGAGAGTCTCAGCTGAACACTGACAGAGTTTATGCTTTGCTTCTGTTGTAATAAGAGGTGTCGGGGGATCATTTTCAGATTCAAGGGGTGTAATCATGTACTGTACAATGCTCACTACTGTCCTTAACCATTTACACCGTCTCATAGTGTGAAAATGTATCCCGATTGGATCTCAGTGATTGGTTTCCTCGTGAAAAATGGCTGTGTTCACTTTTCAATGCGATGCAATGCAAATTAGGCTTCATCCCAGGCAGAATGGAGCGGAAAGCACAAATCCAAAGGTCACAGGTGAGGTTAAGAAAGCAACGTTTCAATTATATATTGTTTCGTGTCCTCGGTCTTCCCGGTGTCCATGGAAACAGAAATCGGAACTGAGAAACCTGAGAGCGCTGATAGAATCCTTCCTTCACAGAGCAATCAGAGTATGAGGTGGAAAGGTTCCTCTCAGTTCAGCCTGGCACCTGTGGATCCTCTCTCTCTCTCTCTCTCTCTCTCTCTCTCTATCTGTCTCCACTTGCAACATGAATCTGCTGCTCATCTTTTTGCTTTGCATCCTGCTCGAAGTTCTCACCATCACCTGTAAGTAGAGAAGCTGTGCAAATTCTTGAAGATACTTTTAATGAAAGTGTTGTGTAATCAGGGATTTTTTTTTAAAATCGTGTTTTATAAAGTACTAGGACTCGTTTACTTCTAAAATGAAAGATGGTCCAGTTTCAGGTCCGAACACAACTACAAATAAAGAATTTTATTTTTTTAAACAATTGTTCACCTTTTCACTTCTACACAGGTTTAGGGTCTAATATAATGTATGTTTCAAAATCATATAACTTTTATGTCACGAAATGTGTTATCATGATGAAAATTTACTTATCTGCCTTTTTTAATCATTGATTTTTTTTACAAAATAATAATAACAATAGTAATGATGCAGGCCCATCGATTTTGTACATATTCTGTCTAATTTCTGGCTGTTACTGTACTTTTATGTAAATGAAATTATGTAAATTTAATCCCACAAAAGAAATCTAAGCAATTTTTTTTTTTTTTAACTAAAATGCATTTGCCCAAAGCAACTTTTTTTGAATATATAATACTGTATAATTTATGGAAAATAAATCAGCTGGTAATCATTAAGCAGACATGAATTTTACAGAAAAGTGGTTCCCGAAATAATGCTTTCATTATAATGTGAAAATGTCATTCCTTTACACTGCCAGATGGTGAGCGATTTCTTTATCTTTTTAAAGAGTCATTAACTAAATCCTTTATATGTCATAAAGCCAAAACAGATCTACAAATAAAGAGTGATGAACCGTTTCCAAATTTTGAGCACATTGGGGATATTTCTATTCTGTTCCAGCTTTTTAGCTTAAACCTGGTTCCAGAGGTGGACCTGCTTGGCAGTCTATATGTGGTGCCATTATTTATGAGCTGAAACTGAAGTTGAGTTTCAGCTGATGGTGGGGATAAGGATACAGATAAGCACATTTTCACGAAAAAGTAGTATAGGAGCCCTAGGAGCAAAAACAAAAACCAAAAAGGACACATCTATCTACTGACCATCAGTGATTAACTGGCTGGTGTTTAAGTAGGTAATAAAACCTGATGAGGTGGGGGGAAATAATTTCCTGATAAAAGCACATCTCAAGGTGTTTTATTCTCATTACACCACAGATATGTAATATGTTAAAACAATGTATGATGGGCGATCAAGTCAAACTGGGACATGTGATGACATTTCTGATTGAAGGCATAAAACTGGTTGACATTTAAAGAAGACTTCAGTCACAGCGCGGTGATGAGACTCTTGATGAGCTGCAGTAAAACATTCGAATGCAATTTGCAAACATTTTGTACGAAGTCTGTACGTCGGAGCCCCCTGCAGTCATTCTGGTGAACATTCAGTGAGGGGAGTGTTCTCTGGAAACCTCAACACCACTTGTACAGTCCTGATCTCGCTCCAAACCCATCCCATAAACGGTCAGCAAGTGGAACGCCTTGATAGACACATTTGTCTGTGTGAACTGTACACACAATCATTCACCAACACCACTTGCACATTACAGGAACTCAGCTGGGAGTTATTGCCACAACCCTTGTACACTCCAAGCCATTTCCACATGTTTGGGCCATTAAAGGAGTTCCTGGGAGGCCAGCGTTTTAGATATAAAACACGTCTTGATGGTATCTAAGCACTAATGACACACTAAGTTGAGTTTTCCATCTGCTGATGATAATGACAAAAATCTTAGCTTGTCATGTTATCAACAAACTGGAGGTCTGGTGTCCTCATACATAAAAATTAAATGCTGACTTCATAAAACCCTAACAAAAAGTTTCACCAAATGAAAACCGTTCCTATGGAAATGATAACATGATTAAAACGAGTGTGTTACTACAGTAAGAACCGGATCTGACTTACAGAACCACGATCAGAACTTCTAATCAAACCGTATCGAGAATAGAATTCTAACATATAAATAATTAATAAATGAATAAATAAATAAATAAATAAATATTAAGGTGCGATCATTGTCAGACGACTCACTTCAATCCTCAGGTTGTTTTATTGTTTGGTTCACAATGGGTTCCAGCACTGACACAATCATCCTTTTGAAAGGGCAGTTCACTTTCTTTCAGAAATAACCTTTGAAGAAAGAAAAGGTGGATGAGATCCTCTGCGGTTTCACTCTCGTGAGATTGCAGGATGTACTGAGTTTAATCCAGTGTGTGTGTACCTTTCAAAGAGCCATCCAATCACTGGGACGAGATCAATACATTCCAGGCCAAGGCAGCAACAGATTCTGAAGTGCCCAAGTGCCACTTGATAGGATGTAGTCTACAACTATCAAAGGATCACCGGGAAGAGAATCAGATCATAGACTCAGAAAACAGTTTGGCAGGTATTGTGAAGTGAAGGATCGAGTTACCATGTGACCAAATTAGTGCTTAGAACCAGAAACTGCGTTTCATGTTACGCCGCTCCTTCCTTTTATGCTCGCTTAGGCTGAGATAAAGATAGCTATAGATGAGTTAACTCTAGGGACAGAACCGTCGTGATAATATACTGTATGTAACTCATCATCATATCAAAGAGCTGAAAGATTTACTCAGGTTCCAGTTTGTTATTTTTAATGCATGTCATGAAAATGTCAATAAAAAGCAAGATTTTATGCACTTTTTATTTTTACTTAGCCCTGCGCAAATTTTTGCTCTCATAAGTGTTTTCTGTTATAAAGTCCCAGTTTGACTTGAACTATATACTATATATATATATATATATATATGTATTTACAGTGAAACCTCGGATTGCGAGTAACGCAGTTTGCGAGTGTTCCGTGAGACGAGCAAAGATTTTTAATAAATTTTGACTTGGAAAACGAACAAGTCTTGGTTTACGAGTACTGAGTATCATGTATCACACATGCGCTTCTTGTATTGATGCCGAGCGTCACATGATCACAACTGAACCAACTGTTTTTCTCTCTCTTGCGCTGCAGAATTGTGCGTAATTGTCTCCCCTGCTGGGCCTTAGTGCGCGTCTCTTACTGGTATAATCAATTACTGTTTACTATAACACTGTGACCACGTGTGTGTGTATAAAATATATTTTATTTTGTGTTTGTATGCGTGTGTGTACAGAGCGCGCATACTGTTCATTATATTATAGAGCAAAAAAAAGTCTCATTAGAGAGGTTAAAGATCCATTTTCTCTCTCTCTGTATCAGCCTGCCGTTATGTGTGTGTTAGTATGCGCTCATGCGAGTGTTATTAGCAATGTTCCTTGCAAATTTTTCCGATGAAACAGTCTTTCCGTTAATGTATGTGTGTGAGTGTGTGTGTGTGTGTGAGGAGGAAGGTTTACTGTGTAGGACAAGAAGAGGAAGAGGGGGGGTCTAATACTTTAGCTTCACACACATACACAACACACACTCACTCACAAACACACACACACAGCGCCTGCACGCATAAACGGAAACACTTATCTGTCAGGCTTTATTTTTACTTTTTTTTAAAGGTAAAGTTCAGGTTAATTTGTTCTATTTTTACTTAATATTTTGTATTAATAATTTTTATGTATTTATTTTTTTATATTTTATCAATAATTTGAGTTTCCATTATTTCTTATGGGAAAATTCAATTTGGTTTACGAGTGTTTTGAAATATGAGCCCGTTTCTGGAACAAATTATGCTTTGTTAACTGCAACATTAACTGTGCAAGGTTCCACTGTATATATTCCATATATATATATTCCATATATACAGTAGAACCTTGGATATATTCTGTATATAT
>JAQMYJ010000015.1:22504677-22520113 GCA_030014305.1 Clarias laeviceps | reverse complement strand
CTTATACTTTGACTGTAAGGTGTCCTTGAGTGCCATGAAAGGCGCCGTTAAATAAAATGTATTATTATTATTATTATATGAAAATATTTGCCCAAATTATGTCTCCGGAAATGAGTATGTTCAGGAACATTTTTTCTTGTTTAAAAAACCCGCAGTGTACTGTAGTTCTGCATGATGACAATACAATGTCAAAACCAAAATATTCATTTTCATTACAGTATTTTTTATTTGCAATAATAACAATTTTATGACTATCCCGCATAAGTCCTAAGGGTGATATGTTCCTTCGGTCTATATAGCACATAATGAAAACCTGACAAAGATCTTCCCCAGCTTTTTCTTTGTTTAATAGGTCTATTGTGGGAACTCATCAAAGCCAGTGCATCCTCCAAAAATATATACAGTATGTACAGCGATTTACTGCTGGAGTTAGGTTTAAGCAAAACAGGGATTAAATTTTTGTTCCTTTTGTTCCTTTTTTGGCTGTTTGATTGAATTATTTGTAGAGACATCCACAACCAAAAAAATAATGATCCAGGTCCCAGCATGCAACACTGACAGCTCCACCTCCAGCGGTTCACACCCATGTCCTCACCCATGTGTTTCTACTGTAATTCTGTTTATTTCAAAGTACAATATTCTCTGTTGCAGTTCTACATGTTGTCTTATTACATTTATGAAAAAAAAATACATAAAGCATCATATTAAAATATGATTTTAGACCTATTATTATGCCTGGCCAAAAAAAAAGGTCACTATTTTATAATGGTCCATTTTTTTATCCTGCAACAAGCAAGAACTGTCCAAACCATCATTAAAACCTAGAAGGATAGTGCTGCACCATTAACTTTGCAGAAGAAAACATGGTAGGAAAAAAAATATCATGATTGGTCATCAAGCAAACTATTGGTGAAATTGCATGTTATAAATCACAGTCGAAATCAGAGCTATGTTTAATAGTGAAAGTAAAGGCATTTCCTCACACAATGTAAAGAGAACTCACAGCATTGGGAGTAAACAGCTGTGTGTCTACAAGAAAACCACTCATTAATGGAACAAAAACGCTTCAGTTGCTATGGAGCATAAAGATTACACTTTGAAGCGACGGAGAAAGGTCATGTGGGCTGATGAGTTCAGATTGACCCTATACAGTACCAGAGCGATGGGCGTGTCAGGGTAACAAGGGAAGCGCATGAAGCGATGCACTCATCATGTACAAGCCTCTGGAGGGAGTGTTATGATCTGGGGTTGCTTCAGTCGCTCTGGTCTAGACTCAGCAACATTATGTCGCAATAAAATGAAGTCAGCTGACGTTGTGAATGTCATGAATGACCAGATTATCACATCTATGCCATCAAGAAACAGCTGTTCCTTAATCAGTCTCCTCTCTCTCTCTCTCTCTCTCTCTTACTCAAGACAACAAAATCCTCCTTTATCATTAAGATTTAAAAAGACAGATGGACAATAAACATCCTTACGGAAAACATTTACATGTAACAAACTATTACTGTTATAAAGTAATGATTATATTGTAAGTTTTTCTTCATTATATAACACCAGGTTACTATAGAAACGATAATCTATTAGAATGAACGCATTAATATAAACATGTCATTGGAAAAACACAATTATACGGTGTGCCAAATTGAAATGTCATTTATCGTTGTGTGTACAGGATCGTGGGGGGCCAGGAAGCACGAGGGCACGAGGCGGGGTACAATCTGGACAGGATGGCAATCCGTCACAGGGCACACACTCACACACTCATTCACACACTACGGGCAATTTGGGAAAGCCAGTTATGCATGTCTTTGGACTGTGGGAGGAAACCAGAGTTCCAGGAGGAAACCCACTAAGCACAGGGAGAACACACACAGTCAAATGTCATTTACTGTATACGTAACTATTTCTTTCGAACTAATTAAGCATAACCATAAGATTGATGTTGCTTTTTTAATTGCTTTCAGTCTAGTAAAGTTTTTTTTTCATCAGCATCAGAAGTACTCCTAACAGCTTTAAAGAACAGGATGTGACCTGGCTGTTACATAAAGCCGCTGTGAAGGCTGCAATTACCGCAGCTGCTCATTTTTTCGCCCCCTCTTAAGTCTCAGCTGCGCTTTTCCTGTTCTCCCTGAATAACTCCCCGAGTGAGACTAAGCGAAGCATCGTCTGTGCCAGACCTTTTAGGAGCGACCCCGGAGTGAAGAAATGACTCAGAGACGAGTTGAGGCTTTAATTATGTTTAAAAAGTGGCCATTAGGCCGACTAGTAGCCCGTTGTGTGAAGGCAAGCCGTAATGAGCTATTATGCATGCAAAAATGGCACTTCGTTTCCTTTTCCTCTTTCTCTGTGCCCTCGTCATCATTGTGATTCATCGAGTTGCTCCTGAGGGGAATGTCAGAAACTTAAGAGCTGTAATGTTTCTTAACAAGACCTGTCAGTCAGGAGACAGACCTGTTCGCTGTCTGTCAGGTGATAACACAGCCTAAAGCCCAGATCGAAGCTGTGAGTGTGTGTGTGTGTGTGTGTGTGTGTACTGTACTGTACATCTCTCCTTTGTACCATGAATGCTTAAGCAGACAAACCGAGACATGAAAACACCTACATACTCTATCTGCCCAAGCAGACACATTACAATGCTAACATCTCGGGAACATTTTCGAGAATGGTTAACCATATTATGGCCATAAAACTCAGATTTTATATATATATATATATATATATATATATATATATAAAACAATAAAAAAAGTAGATTTGGGTTGAAAGTTTGAATCCTGTGTGTGTTTTGAAGGAATGAAAAACAATATAATATCTATGAAAAACTAAAAGGTATAGCAAAAGAGATTTTTTTGCACAATTATTAGATAGAACAATTAGAAAAAAAATTTAATTAACAATGTTGTTGCTAGGCGGTACGGTGGTGTAGTGGTTAGCACTGTCGCCTTGCATCTCCAGGGTCCGGGTTCGATTCCCAGCCAGACTTGATTCCTGTCTCTGTGTGCATGGAGTTTGCATATTCTCCCTTTGCTTGGTGGGTTTCCTCCGGGTACTCCGGTTTCCTCCCACAGTCCAAAGATATGCAGGTTAGGCTAATTGGCATCCCAAATTGGCTGTAGTGTAAGTGTGTGCATATGTGTGTGCCCTGGTGTGCCCGGTGGATTGGCACCCTGTCCAGGGTGTACCCTGCCTCGTGCCCTAAGTCTCCTGGGATAGGATCCAGGTCACCGCGACCCTGAATACAGGATAAAGCGATATAGAAGATGAGTGAGTGAGTGAATGTTGTAGCTTGATCTTTTAGGAAATAATGTTTATAACATCATCACATTCAAAAAAGGATTTTTTTCCCTGTAATATCTTGTTAACATACACCAATCAGCCATAACATCAATTATATACCATTCAATTCAATTTTATTTCTATATTTGTACAGCGCTTTTAACAATTGACATTGTCGCAAAGCATCTTTACACAATCAAAAGAATTATTTAAGTTTGTATGAAACGTGAATGTGTATGAATCAAAATGATAAGATTGTCCCTGATGAGCAAGCCGAGGACGATGGCAACAGTGGCAAGGAAAAATGCACTAAGATGGTAATAGGAAGAAACCTTGAGAGGAACCAGACTCAACAGGGAACCCGTCCTCATTTGGGTGAAACCAAATTCAACCTAATTTGGGTACTAGTAACCTGGAGACAGGATCATGGGCATCCAAGGCTCACACCTGCCCACAGGTACAGTAACAAAGACTGGGCCGTCTTGGACGATCCCATCGAAAAGCTAATGTAGCACACAACACCAAAAAAGACAATGCTGACCATTATAGAAAGACACCATAACATATAGATAACATACACCATAACATAACATGTCACTAATGAGCTGTCAGTGATCCAGACCCCCTCTGCCCTCTGGAGCTGTCGGACTCGTCCTGGTGTCCTGCTTCTGGTTGGAGATCTGTGTGGTGACTGAGGATGGTTCCACTTCACCATGAAGACGGAACCTCAGCTGTGGCAGACAGCTGTTCTCGTGGGTGTGCTCTTAACTGCAGTCGCTCAATAGTTCCGGACTGGAATTTCCAACCTTCTACCTGAGCCTCCAATAATGAACTGAACTCCATATTAACTTAAAGACATCATCTGTAATATGGAACTTTCAGCTGCATAACACAGTATGACTGCAGAACAATCCCAGCTACTGTATCTGTTATTATCCAAATGAGGATGGGTTCCCTGTTGAGTCTGGTTCCTCTTCCTATTGCCATCTCAGGGAGTTTTTCCTTGCCATCATCGCCCTTGGCTTGCTCATCAGGGACAATCTAATCATTTTGATTCATACATATTATCTCAAATTTCATACACATTTCCACAATTTTTTGCTTTGGACAATGAACACTGTTAAAAGCACTAGACAAATAAAATTGAACTGAATTGAATTGAATTGAATTGAATTGAATATAAGAAAGACGTAGCTCACATCATACAAGAGACCAAGGACAATCAATCCAGCCTCCAAACTTTCCACAACCCAATCTAATTGAGCACCCATGAATACATAATTTTTTTTAATTTTTTTATTAAGTCAGGTCCTTTGAGGCCCCATCCAGCAACCTTACATCATCCAAAGGATCCACAACGGACATCCTGGTGCTAGACACCACAGTACATCCCCAGAGGTCTTGCGAAGTCCTGACCCGAGGGACTAGAAATGCCCCGGTGGCACAAAGGGGAATCTGGAATTACAACAATACTGGGAATAATGTTGTGTTTCTATGTACATTAATGTTATGGATGATCGGTGTATAAGTTTGATTCTTATGTTATTTGAAATAACAAAGGACTGACAATGAAAAGAAGTAAGCACAAAAAAGTGTGAGTCAAAAAAAGAATTGCAGCTTTGTCTATGAATGAACTTAAATTCATTCTGAACTTAAAGAACAAACTTCTTATGAAAATTCATACAGCAATAAAAATGATTGTGATGTTATAAATACAGAGTAGGTGTTTAATGGACGAAGCAGGAAATGGCAAGACTGTCTGTGCACATACTGAACTGATTGCAACCCTACATGAAGTCTTGTGTCTGGTGTGAGTATTTATAGAAACTGTAACTGATTAGGAGGCAGTCGAGGCGAAGCACCGAGGCCGAGGCGAATGTAGTGGCATGCTGGGACTTTCAAAAAAATAAAATAAAATTACAGGTTGCATAAAGGGTGAAAAAAACAATTACAAAATCAGATGAAATCAAAAGGTGGTTAATATGAACAGACATCAAAGTAAACAATAAAGCAAGGAGCTTTTACATACTACCTTTTATTTAAAAAAATAATATATATATATATATATATATATATATATATATATATATATATCTTTTTCAACATTGAATCTACAAACATATTTAAAAAAAAAAACAGCAAATAATGCATTTTTATTTGTAAGCATAGTATCCATGGCAATAAGTGTTTATTGAATCAAATTCACTTATCGGTCAGTATTAGAATATTAAAAATTCTGAAAAAGACTTAACAGAAAGAAACTGAAAAAGACATAACAATAAAAGATACAGAACTAGATAAATTGTGTTCTTTTGTACGATATCTTCAGGAATTTCAGATTTTTTAAATTCTGTTATAAAGTTTTAAATATTTCAAAAGGGACATATTTTAGTGAATTAATGAAAAAGAACAAGATATAAGATTGCCGTTACATTGAGCTGGCTGGCGGCTTGCACTTGAGCTGTTGTGAAAAGCACATTATTTTTGCCTAGAATATCTTTTTCACTTTAAATATTTATGTTAATGAACTCAACAAATATGCTCTTATATCTCATACTGAATTAAATCACCTCTCAATGCTCTAAGACTGAATATTACTGCATAGCGTTCTTTTAAATAAATGAGTATATATGAAGTACCATCTACTATCTATCAGAAATACATTTACACCTACCCACACACACACACACACACACACACACACACACACACACAGGGTAGAAATAGACACACAAACAAGTAAGTAAGTATAATCGTACAGAGGGAATGAAGGGGGCGGCAGCTTCCTGACTCAGTACACAACAAAATCACGCATCCGTCAACTAGTGGCTAATAAAAAGACAGCGAACGTGAAGAGAGGCTGTGAGGCTGAACGAAAGAAAGCGTGAGAGGATTTCTGAGGCCGACTGGTGGGTGTGCTGTGTCTCTCACTCTGTGCTTTTGTCTCTGTACATACAGTATCTCTTAGGCTGACTGAAGCTCAAATACACGCTGTGCACATTTTCAACACACCTCCAGGAGGAACATTAGCCTTGGCACATCACAGGGCTTCGAGTTAAGTTAAAAAGCCTACAGCAAAAGATGAACTGAAGAGAGAGATGAAGGAAGAATAAAAGGTTTACTGACCCCCTACTTCAAATGCAACACAGTACACACTCCTGATAACGTCTGCATGAAATGTTCACTGTACAGACTAATAATAATAATAATAATAATAATAATAATAATAATAAAAAACTGTTTTTATTCATTACTTCTCAATATATAGAACTTTACATTATGAGATTTAACATTCATTATGTTTTCAGTTTGTTTAATATCAATCATTTAAAAGATTAAATTATTGTTTTCCCATGTTACTTATTAATCTTTTTGTATAAATCATTTTTGGCGGATTTTGCACGTTGCAATGATTTATTGAACTGAATGCTTTTGTACTGAATATCAGTACAGCTGTGATGCAGTTGCAGGTTATATTCAATACAACAGCACGACCTTGAGTGTGATATTGCTTTCATCAACCCATTATGATTTGTTTGTTTATTTAGCCTGTTATTTTGCTCCACAATTGGCGAAGCTGGCGACTGACAGTGTAATTTACTGGGGAGAAAGTAAATTCTTAACCCGTATGTAGCCAAAAGCTGAGGATAATAAACTATAGTGGCGGTGGACAGTCCTGAGAACTTATGCAACTTACTTTATATTATACTTTACAATATCAGCTAACTTCTATAGTTGAATGCCAAATAGCATTAAATGGAAAGCTAGTGCACTATGCAGGGTGTAGAATTAAGTAGTGCCCTCGATTATGGGTTAGAGAAAACAGAAACAATTCAAAATGACTTAGAAGTAATTACTAAGGAAACAAAGTGTTGTTTAAGATAATGTTATCAGATATGTTTTCTTGCTGAAAGTGTTTCTCTGACTGGTTTTAAGGTGGATTTTGGCAGGCAGCTGCTCTCTGCTCAGTACCGACAGTTGGTGTAATTAACGATTGTTAGAGCACCTGTGATGTGTCCCAGTGCTGTTATGCTCAATATCAGAGCTCGTTAAACACCTAACTGAACTAACTGTTGTAAAATATTTATTCACATTGTAAACAGTAAATAGTAAAATATTTTTCATTTTTTCTTTATGATCATGGATATTACCTGCACTAATAGTACACTACAAAAGTCTAAATATTGTTCCGAATCTCGCTTTAACCATGTGAAACACGTCCTCCCACTACTTCACTTTGAATTACTAGTCAACTAGTTAATAATTAATACCCAAGCAACCTCTCCTGACTGTGGATGCAGAGAAAACAGATTACACTACGTTTATTGTATCCACTTGAGAGCAACTACCATTTCCACATTTGTAGCAGTTCTGCTTCAGCATTTTCCAGGAACTGATCCGTCCACTTTAATGTCTCCTCGAGGGGCCGAGGGGGTTCAGAGTGCGACGTGGACAAGCTCACAAACTGATGCAATGGTACTGATTCCCATCCAGTGATTAGCTCCAGGTGTAAGTCTGCAAGAGGGCAGAGACAGATCGATAAGTAAGAGGCGTAACAGGGTACTGCGGGGCACAAGGCTAATGGGAATAGAAGACCGTCGTACACCTCAGACTGAAATGAGCAGGAGGCCTAAAGGAGGCACTTCGAAGTAAAGCAAAGTACACAGTATATTTCGGGCAGAGAGATAAATATAAAGATGAACGATACAGTATAAAGTCTGTGATGAACTGATAAATAATGACTTACTCCATGTCTTGAAATGTTCTTTTAGTATTCCAGACTGAGTGCAGGTTTTAGTGGTGAGTCGTTACAAACAGTTACAAGTGTAGATGTAGATAGGTTCATTGCTCATTATCGCAAGTCAACACTTCATGTTTTATTAACTGAATATTAAGAAGCTTTGCCAAAGTATGACTGCAATCAAGCACTTTACATAAAGCAGCAGGCAAAGTTCCTCTTCAATTACCTGTACAGATGAGTTCTATAAACAGCTGTGATCAAAGTGGGTATGAATTATTAATTTGTGCAGCCCAAAGGTGAAGTTGCATCTTTTTTGTAGCTATTACGGAAATTGTACCCTAGCTCCTAGTAAATAGCTGGGCTTCTACTTAAGCACAACCTCAGCATGTGGGCCTGATCATAAGATTTCAGGCTAATGTGAAAAATCTCCACTCATTTATCCTTTTTTGTCTTTTTTTTTTTATTGTTGCGATGATGGCTATGATGACATTGGCATTTCAGGATTTTAGAAACTGTTGATCTCCTGAGATTTTAAACACTTTCAAAGAAAGGTGCAAAAAAAACAAAAAAAACAAAACACAGGAATTGGATGTTCTGTTGGTGAAAATACCTTGGTGATGATAGATGTCAGAATGGACAGTAACTCAAACTGGAGAAATTGTAAAGTAGGGGTGCATTGATGCATTTATTTTCATGGCCAAAGCAGCTTATATGTAGATCATAGTGTCCTGGAGATCTGCCCAATCTCTTATCCTGGGTGTGTGAATATATGTCCTGTATATGAGGCCTAGAGAGATAGATTTGGCCCAGTTATCTTAGTAAAGCCTGTGATTGCACGTTTGACTCACATGCTGAGTATGTAACCCAACTCCTAAGTGCACAACGAATGAGAAAATTCATTTTTTGTTAGGTCCCAAACAATGCTTGATAGCTCCCAAACAGTTTGAGAAATCTTATCGATTTAAAGTTTAATCAAGGAATGAGGCCCTGCTCTCCAGTTTGGTATAAGTGTTGTGGGGGAGAGTGCGATACTGACCATGTAACTGGGAGTGAGATAGAGTGATAGATGTGAGTCCACTGTTATAATTGATGGAGTAATTTTGCTGTGATTTCAGGCCCATTTTGAAGCGGTTAACTATTTATGATCGACATTATTTGTTGATCTCTTTGACATGACGTGTTTCATTTTCCGATTGGACCCAAAAACGTTCCATTGGAGAACAGTTTGATTGAAGTTTCTAGGGTTGCATGAAAAATAGAGGGTGATATGACCCCATATTCCCTACTAATACTAATACTAATGCATAATAATACAATACATAATAATACTAGTACTAATAACCACTCTGTACAACTAGGACGAGCAGGAAAGCATCTCAGAATGCAAAATATATCAAACCTTGAGTTGGCTTACACTGAGAAAAACACATTACAGTATTATAAATATTAAAAATGTAACTCCAAATTATTGGAGTATATTTCAACATCTGATTAATTAGTGTTCAATAAAGACCCGACCATCTTTTTTTTAACATTTGACAAACAAACACCTGTCTGACACTTCCCGTCTGACCAACTTTCCAGTCTCTCATCTATAAACCTACAGTACATACATTCTCACGCTATTGATCGATCAGCCGAGAAAGTTTTTTTGTTGTTTTTATTTTCTCCGAATGCACAAACTCTGGAGGTGAAGTCAAGTCTCCCTTGTGGCTCTCGTTTAAGACGCTGTCAGTAACAGACACTAATTAGCACTAACAAGCTCCCTTGCGAGCTTGTTTTCGCTCCATGCTGCCATTGTTCTCAGTGCTAGAAGGAAGAACTGAAAAACCAGAGGATAATGTTTAGTAGGATGTCTTAAAAATAGGGGTGTTAATGCACCAGTGAAGGGCGATTAAGTCTGGACGCTCCCTGCTGGTTTAAACACCCACTCTCGCTCAGTTCCTTAACATTAGCAGTTGAGCTTTCCTACTCACTCTAAAGAAAAAGCACAGAATTTCAAGAAACTATCAACAGAACAGTTGAAGAGCAGAATGTCCTGTCTGCAAATGTCCAACCATGTATTCTTAGAGTTCTTGGTTTTGCTTTTTTGGTTTTCGTTCAAGTGGAACATCTTCATGAAGCATAGAACGCCTAACTATCCTTGAGGAAGCGCTTTCTGATAGCATCAGTCTCAGCATCATGCTCTGCTTATTCTTTCCCATACTGTAAGTAAGCACATGACAGAGCCATTTGTAAAAGTAACAGAAAAAAGTAGCAGTGTAACCTTACTATATTTTGATTTTCTCTTTCTCAAGCTTGTGATCAAAATGATCAAAATGAAAGCGTATACTCAGCAGATCTATCTGTACGGCAAAATACAGCATCCACACCAAACAAAAAGTAGTCAGCAAAATTCATCATCTGACTCAGACACTGGCAAGTTGATTTATATGAAGTCCTGGCAACCAGACAAAAGCCTCACAGTCTCCCACTTTTTTTTGTTCCTTTTTTAATCCGGGGAATTGTGGGTAAGTGTGTTGAATTAATAACACACTCTCTGCTGACAGCAGAGTTTCAGGGAGGTGTTTTAATCCAAGCACATATAAAATCTATCATACTGTATTTGTCATCCTATATTATGAATAATTTATTTTACATACTGTACATTGACATGCAGCAAATTTCATGCAGTATAAATATAATCTATAAAAATAAGAAGTTCAACCTGCAAGGTTTATATTAATAATATTCTTGTTCTAACATGTTACATAGTAACATTAAATTCACAGGAACAGCGTATTGTGATGTACCAAGGGGCGTTCGAGTCAAACTGGGACTTACGATAAGATTTGTTGAGAATGAAGTCATAAATCATTTTACAGCATTTACAGAAGATATCTACAGTAGCACAGCATGATGATGAGACTCTTTGAACATTTGAATGGTGCAAGTGTTGTAAAGAAGTCCATACGTCTGTGAGCTGGCTCAGAGACCACTGCACTCATTTTAGCGAGTCAAACACTTTATCCTTGATAAATAACTTGCAAACCGTACACACAATCATTGTCAGTCAAGCAACTCATGTGGAAGTTATCGCCACATCCACGTACAGTCCTGACCTCACTCCAAGCCATTTCTACAGTACATATTTGAGAAAGGAGTTCCTGGGAGGCTTTGTTTCAGATGTGAAGCAGTCGGTGCGATAGTGAAAAAACTTTCTACCTTGATGGTATCCAAGCACTAGTGAAACACTGGAATAATTGCATTACTGTAGCAAAGGATTATATAGAGGATTTTTACTCTTTTTACACAACAAAAAGTCCCTGGTTGACTTGAACGCCCCTTGATAAATTGTTGATTCAAGCACACTATGTCACTAAAACTGTGTCTAACACACTGCATACTTATGAACTATTATAGACACTGAGTCTATAACCACAAGGTTATTTCCCTACTTTGGTTAGTGTTTGAATTATGAGATGAGAAATCATCTCATCTAGGCTTTTAATTTGAGACACAGCTATTGATAATAATATTGAATATTTAACATCTTGCTGCTGCACAAGGAGAAATATGTGTTCCACAACAGCTGGCATGAAATTGATAAACATTACAGTGGCTAATGTGAAAAACTAATGGACGTTGTATTGTAAGTCCTGCACTATAGCCCATCATTTTTTTCCTTCATCCTTTGATTCCAAAGAGCCATTTTTCAATGTAGTCTTGAGGAATAGTTCTCCAGGCTTCATGATCCCTGAGAGATGGTGGGACCAGCCGAGCAGTGCTGGCGGATCAGAGGGAACGTGGTGTGATTAGAGCTGAGAGGGAAATGGGTACTGGGCCATTTATATCTTTGCAGGCAAGCATCAGTGTTTTGACTTTCAGCTACAGGAAGCCAGTGCAGGGGCAGAGAAAGTGGGGTGGTGTGGGAGAACTTGGGAAAGTGGAAAAAAAGCCGTGCAGCTGCATTCTAGATCAGCTGTAGAAGACGAATGGTGGACAGAGGCAGACCCGCCAGGAGTGACTTGTAGTACTCCAGTCTTGAAATAACAAGGTACTGAACAAGCAAAAGGACAAATCGACAAGATTGTGGGCAGTGACTAAAGAAGTGATCTGATTGTTGTCCAGGAGGATCATAAGATCCTGACGGGGGGCTACTTGAATGCATAAACCAATGATAAACAGGTGCAGATGTTCAGGTGACAGATCGGTGATTAGTATATTGGTTATGCTGAATGCTGAGTGGTTGGAACTGACGAGAGGGGAAATGAGGTTGCTGCTGAGGGTCGCTACATAAACAACCTGTTTTTAAAGTGGTCCTTAAGACACTGTGCAGATCGGCACAGGAAAACATTTATTCCCTTTTTTTTTTTTTTTCATCATTTCATTTAATATGACCAAATTACAGAGAGCTCAAGATTTGTAGATCTCGTACAGGAGCATGTAGGTTTTAAGCTTAAAGTTGCACTTATAGCTAATTATACTACACAGATTAGTGTGTGTGGTGCAGCCCAAAATCATTGACATCTAACGTGCTATTTTAATCTTTTAATACTTAAAATACATGATACAGTAGCACCATCAGATTTGCACTAAATTTACATTTACACCAAAGTTAAAAAGACAAAAGCAACAAAGCAACAGAAAAACTCACCGTGCCACGGTTTGCCTACATACAGGTGTGCCTTGAGCGAGCTGGAGGGTTGAGGAATAAATCAAACCGTATTTAATTTTACAGCTGCACGTGTGCTGTAACACAAGTAGACTGTAAGAACAGAAGAGGATTCATGGCGTGTCAGAGTCATGCGCTTGCCTTATAATTCATTATAATGACACACTTCGCTTTTCCTTTGTGTTAGCGTCTGTCATTGTATTGTTGTTCCACACAGTAGAGTGGATCTAAACCTGCGACACCATCTACTTCAGGCATACAATGAATATTATTTCATTGAAGCACTTTTTCTCTTCTAGGTGTTCAGATGTCTATTATAACATAGAATAAATAGATATAACGTATGTTTTTCTGTCCTCCTCTGTTTGATTTTCATTACAATTTTAACCGCGCACTAAACTGAAGGACGGCAAAAAAAAACGAAGGTTGTTCAGAAGAAAGTCTCGAACATCCTTCGGCTGGGAGTTAAACGGCCTTGCCGAGGATAAAGCGGTGACGTTGTTCTGATCTTGTGCCAGATCGCCATTATAATTGCAGTTTATCTTCAGGTCGTGAAACTACGTACATCGAACCACCTCTGGAAAGTCTCTTTCTTTAACAAAGGTGACTCGATATGGTAAAACTTTCCTCTACCCCGCACCCCCCCCCCATCCCCCCCACACACATTCCCTTTGTCCCATTTAGCTTTTGTTCTGCAGAAAATTATTAGCACTAATGACTCGAATCTGGATGTTGTAATTGCGATTGCAGGTTAAGAAATGAAAAGCGAATTTCGAAAGTGATTGTTACCTGCTGGAGAAATAATCATCTCAAATGAGATTTTTCTCAAAAGAGCGAGACTCAACGATCGCATCATCTGAGTCATTTCGGATAAAATCGGTGAGGCTGTGCGGAAAGAAGGATGCAGTTTGTAGGATTAAATCTTTGAACACAGTTTAAATGTCTCCTGCATTCAGATTGCTCATTTTCCACCTGCTGGCTCTTTAATTCCGAAAGATAAAGGGCAGCCAGAAAACGAAAATGAAAATGATCCTGCGCTTCAGGGCACTAAAGTTCAAAATTTTTATAGCCACAAGTGTGCCTTCTTTACTTCTGGGTCAGTATTTTTCAAGATGGTGCTCAGGGACATCATGATCTTGCGCTGACATTTTTGCTTATTTGATTTTACTGTAAATTTACAGAAGGTATAAAACAGGTATGAGAACAGTATGACAGTTATACCCTGCTGAACTGAACCAAGTCACATCTCAGCTCACACACAGATCGATATTCTGTGCACACACTGTTCTCTGTGTGCTCATCAATCAAGAACCGGTACACACACACACCTCCAGAAGAAAAACATGCTGGCAAGTGTACTTTGATGAGCTCCTGTGAGTGGACGTGTTAGACCGGCGTCCCATCAAGTCCGATTTCAGATTTTTAAATAAGGCCAAAACAACCGTGACCAGAATAAAACGCTTACCTTGAAGTGCTCTTAGATAGCGCTGTATTTACATATGAGATGTAAAATGACTCATAAAACTAACCGTTTAATATAATTATTACATTATCTTATTAAGAAATGATATGGTGATACAGTACAATGCAGGCTGCATGTTTAAAGCCTGGCGATGCCATGGCAACACCGGCCTCTCTCGTCTCGTCTCTCAGTTCAAAAAGATGTAGCAGCTTTGTTTTTCTTGTTTCAAGCACTCTAATCATCCCTCAAGTGTCAGGCAGATAGATTTTTATTCTTATTTATTTATTTTAAAGCGTGCTTTCAAGTCAGTATGTGGTTTATTTCAAGGCTAGCATGCTAACAGTGTCTTTAAAGTGGCATGAGGGTAGTTGTTTATTGATACACATGCAGCTTTATTGGCAAAACCAACAAACCCAAAGGACAGAGACAACACTCAAGTCATAAAGAGCTCATGAAATCAATAAACTAATTGTTTTAGCCAAATCAAACATTTAAGAAGTATCACATGACTGAGAGAGCTGATGTATTAGTTATTACCATGTGGGCACAAAGGCACAATTCGGGTGCTGAACATATCTCAGCTGTGCTGATATTACTGTTTAAGTTCCACAAACACTATTTATTATCAACAGATTATGATTGGTTTATTTAACCAGACAGAACTGTGGCGTAGTGGTTAGCACTGTGGCCTTGCGCATCCAGTGAGACAGTCGGTGGGCGCTTGTGTGCCCTGTGACGGTTTGGCACCTGGTCCAGGGTTTATCCTGAGCCCAGTGTCCCTGGGTTAGGCTCTAGGCTTCCCGTGACCCTGAACAGAATAACAAGGTATAGAGGATGAATGAGTGCATGAGTATTTGTTCAACCAGTTATTTTGCTCTGCCGACATGTAATCTGATGGAACTAACTAATCGTGACTGGTAGAACTGGTGATTAACATTTAGCGACTGTAATTACAAGTGAGGTGAATAAACCATGGAGGTGGTGGACAGTCCTGAGAAACGTTATATTTTTACTTTTTCAGTTTTGTTGTGAAATCCTAAATAAAAATGTTAGGAGCTAATTAGTAGCACCCAAGCACTACAGGGTGCGCAGGACCCTCTTGTCTTCCTAAGGATTATTATTTCTTCCCCCCCCCAACCCTTTTGGGCTTTTTGGGGGTCTCACATGCTCAAAAACCCAAGAAAATTGGCAGAAAGGTTGGAATCTGCTGCCATTAGGATGCCTGAGAGTTGCGTTGCCTGGAGCCCTCAGGGGCCCCACACACATACTAACACACACATCACAAATGTTAACACACTAT
>JAQMYJ010000015.1:22484030-22496970 GCA_030014305.1 Clarias laeviceps | reverse complement strand
ATTTTGTCTCTCATAGTTGAGGTTTACCTATGATGAAAATTACAGGCCTCTCTCATCTTTTTAAGTGGGAGAACTTGAACAATTGGTGGCTGACTAAATACTTTTTTGCCCCACTGTATACTGTATAGAAGAAAATGTCAAATAATTTCTCTAAATAAGCAGAAAAACATTTTTTTCTTTCAAGAAATAAGCCATAGTTGAAGATGTTCTCCTTTCTACACAAGCACAAGTTCATCGAAGGGTCACTTGACCTCGAATCCAAATTTCCAGAAGAAAAAAAAAAACACAACTAATTCAGCAGTTTTAATTAAATTTCAGTTTCGATCCCACTTGCTGAAGGACAACCATGAATGAAAACAATTAATATAAAAATGCAGGCTGAGCTCTGTATCACCGCACCACATCCAGAATGATAATGTTTAACCCTCTACGTGATTCAGCTTTATTTAATGTGGATTGACGCTTGAATAGCAATGTGCTTGTCTCTTTCACAGTTCCAGCTTATATAAATACTACCTTATACGAATTCAGGTCTTCGCAGGCGCGTGTGAATGGTGCTTAGTCAGACATGCACTCTTGTTTTTGAATAGCACTGGCTGTACAGCCTTGTGAACCTCGCTATTATCTTGTGAGTATATCTGGAACAGAATGACCAACAGTGTGAGCTTGAGTATCTTTTTAACAACGATATATGCTGTACAAGGTGAGTCAAAAAACGATCCGCACTCTGGCTGTAGACTTTACTGTAATTAACTCTTAGAAAAGACAAATACAGTACATAATTTTTCAACATAAACTCCTTGATGAATCTTCCTACTTGTAGGGCTGCTTTCAGGGGACCAAACAGGTGAAAGTCTGACGGAGCGAAACAGGACTATAGAGCAAGGACTTAAGCTCTTCATTAAGCACCTCACTGTACCGAGCACTGTTGATTATTGAATCTTTTTCTTGATAATGTTCCAATACTTCTGGCCCATGAGAATCCCAGAAAACTGTAAGCGTTGATGAATTTTCCAGTTGATGGTTGACTTTTTTTTCTCAGTCGGCGACTGAGGATGTTTCCATTCCATACTCTGCCGTTTAATATCAGACTCATAGTGATGAATCCGTGTCTTGTCACCAGAAACTTTCACCTTCCTTTGAGTATCGCTCCAAATGTTGTTTGCAGATATCCAAACGCTTCTGTTTACGGTCTTCCGTGAGTTAGTCTGGCACCAGGTGCACCCTCAGACCACAAAAAATATCACTTTATCACTGCATGCTGCTCTTCTTTCATGAAATTACAAGTGGGGCAGCCATTTTTCACTCGCACCGCAGTTACATATGAACTGATGTAATACATTCACACCTGCACAGCAGTGACTGGGGAGACAGTGACCTTGAACGGAAAGCGCTGATAAGGTGCGGCCAACAGAAGTTTAATACATGACTTAAGATCATTTTTGACTTACCTGACTATGTGTGTGTGTGTGTGTGTGTGTGTGTGTGCATGTATGTAAGAAATAACTAAGAAATCAATAAGGGGGCAAATACTTTTTCACACCACAGTATAAATGATGTATTTTATTGCATGGATATGTTGAGCAGGTGTTTTTAAAGACGTGCAAGCCATTTTCTTTCTTTTTTTGTCCAACCCTATGTTATCAGTGTTATGCAATCCAAGTGTAGCAGCTCTGTAGCATCTCTGTTCCTCGGGGAAGGATGTCAAAATAACAGAGAGAGGGAGAGGCAGCTTTCAGTAAGTGTGCAGAATAGGATTAGCGAGTGCAATTTGCCAACAGGCAAACTCGAGCAAATTTAAAACGAAGTGTGATTAAAACAACGACATGGAAGCACATGTAGAATGACAACAATGGAATCCAAAGGGAGAAAGCTATTACACAGTACAAGCTGTAATATCCTCATCTAATGTCTGTGTGTACTAAAGGCAAGTTTTTCATCCGCGTCATAAGATTAAAACCAATACCTCTACATTCTTAAAAAAAAAGTTCAAATCTATAAAGTCTCCATGTATAAATTGATAACAGAGAGATGAAGCAAAGGAGCCTTAGCTTTCCGAGAACATGTGTGAGGGCGAAAGGAGGTCAGCAGTGTCAAGGCACGCTCAGATAAAGTGCCCACGCTGAGATAGACTCCGGGGTTTGACTGACAGGAGTGTTTATCCTGGCAGAGGATATTAATCTGTCAGATAGGGAGATAGGGTTTAGTCAATATACACACTCCTCATTACTGAACCCAGAGACGAGCAGCCGTCTGCACTGCAATTTCACCGTCTCGTTATTGGTAGAATATATAAACAGCCTGCCTATTAGAACGGCATATTAATTGTCTGACTATTCAGTTAGGAATAAAACATGACAGGTGTGAGGATATAGGAAAATAATCATGAATGGAATGGTATGATATGACGAGGGCGGTTTTAGAATTCAAGGCATTTTTTGTGTTCTCATAACTGAGAGCTTGTTAAATTAAAGTCTTTTAAGCATAACGTTTGACAAGCAGCAACTTGTAATGCATGAATGAGACCGATGATATGAAGACTGATGTTTGTTTAGTCTTAATCTTGACTCAATCTTGCTTTTGTTTGGACTCTGTCTCTGTCTCAACCTCTGTCGACTAGTTGTGGTCTTGAACTTGCCAGTGTCTGCAGTGCACATGGGCATAAAGTGGAGCGCTCCCCAGTGGACACAGGTAGGAATGCTATATAATGGTTTTTCCTTCACCAGTCTATGCATCTTGTCATTTTAATTAGAAACCTCGCAACAAGAAAAGGTCACCTTGTCAACAAATACTGTAGCCTCATTTCCTTGTGATGCACACCCAATATATACAAGACCCTCAGATAAGTAGGGTTGTTTCTATAGAAATGATATTGTGATAGAAGCGGAATAATATTAATCTATGATTTGCCTTAAAGATCTGCTTATAGATCTACTGCTCAAGACAATGAGTAGTCACTGAAAAAGAAGCCCATCTAGTAGAGATGGTAATGATTAATAATTAATCAATTAATTTCCATAAAGGACATAATTGAATAAACTGATAAAGTTTGTAATAACTGTATTAACTGATAAAGTTTGTTTTGCATCATATGTCTCATGTGTCTAGTAACTTGTACCCCACAAGCGGATACACTTGCAGTTCAGGTAACGCACTGAACACAATATCTGACATTATATTTTTAGCTGCATTGTTATCGATTCCTGCCTCAGGTCTGTGTGCATGGAGTTTGCATGTTGTCCCTGTGCTTGGTGGGTTTTCTCCAGGTACTACGGTTTCCTCCCATAGTCCAAAGACATGCAGATTAGGTTAACTGCCATTAGTTTGTAGTGAGTGACTGAGTGCCCTGCAATGGATTGGCACCCTGCCCAGGCTGTACCCCGTCTCGTGCTCTAAGTCTCCTGGGATAGGCTCCAGGCCCCTGCGACCCTGAATACCGGAGAAGTGGTATAGAGTAGATGTGAGGGTGGGTGAGTGTTTTTGACTGAGTACATAAAGTTTTATTATTATATTATTAATTAGTAATCAGGTATTGATTGTTACCTTATTCGACTTAAAGTTAAGGACATTTTTTAAAATAGTTTTATAGTTTAAGTAATGAGATGTGAGAGCTTCGTAACAGTAGGTTTTCCACAATGGAAAAGTCTTCAGCTCAGATTCTTCTAGTTTGGTCTGATTTAATTGTTTTTGTCTTATACATTTCAAGCGAGAAAAAAGAGGAAAATAAGAAAAGAGACTGGTAGGGGAACATCATCTGAGGACATGCTGGTTTTGGAAAATAAGCAACTTTTGCGAACAATGACTGCAACACAGCTTTGTTAATTATTTTCCTATAACAGGTCACCACATCATGTTAAATAACATTGTAAACTGAAACACATTTCCAGTGACTTTAAAAAAATTTAAATACTGTATATAATTTGTAAATTATTTGATGCTGCCCTTTAGTTAATATAATTACGTTATTTAATCTCTAATGCTACTCACAGAAGTGGTAATCATTTCTAGGTCTACGTATATACTCCCAGTACTTTGTACTAGTTGTACCTTAAGTAAAAAATACATGACCTTTTCCTACTACAGACATGTTTTCTCAAAATGTCAGTGCAAATACAAATCAGATGACAATGAAATCTTTGCGTGAAAACTGTGTGTTGGCTCTCGGCTCCACTCGCCTGTGTGTTGGCTCTCGGCTCTACTCGGCTTTGTGTTGGCTCTCGGCTCTACTCGCCTGTGTGGTGGCTCTCGGCTCTACTCGGCTTTGTGGTGGCTCTCGGCTCTACTCGCCTGTGTGGTGGCTCTCGGCTCTACTCGGTTGTGTGTTGGCTCTCGGCTCTACTCGGCTTTGTGGTGGCTCTCAGGTCTACTCGGCTTTGTGTTGGCTCTCGGCTCTACTCGGTTGTGTGTTGGCTCTCGGCTCTACTCGGTTGTGTGTTGGCTCTCGGCTCCACTCGGTTGTGTGTTGGCTCTCAGGTCTACTCGGCTGTGTGTTGGCTCTCGGCTCTACTCGGTTGTGTGTTGGCTCTCGGCTCTACTCGGTTGTGTGTTGGCTCTCGGCTCTACTCGGCTTTGTGTTGGCTCTCAGGTCTACTCGGCTGTGTGGTGGCTCTCAGGTCCACTCGGCTGTGTGTTGGCTCTCGGCTCCACTCGGCTGTGTGTTGGCTCTCGGCTCCACTCGGCTGTGTGTTGGCTCTCGGTTCCACTCGGCTGTGTGCATGTAAATCAGGTGGTGTGTGAGGTGCATGCTGTCGCTGTGCTAAAGTGAGCGGCTGTAATGAAGGCATAATTCTTCGTGTCTCCATGGCATTATTGTCCTCACGCTGCTGTCTCGTTAGCGCTGGGCGTGTGTTTTTGCTCTCCATCTACCGAGTCATTTCCATCACTACCCAAACGAAATTAGTAATGGAAAACAGAATCGTGTTGAGAATGTTAGTTTTGCAAGCTTATTACATGTACATATAAACCTCTCCTTAATAAAATCTCTGCAATCAGGATTTTTTTTTTCATTGCTTTCCAGCGAGCGATGTGTAATCAGAGGCTCGTATGTTTATTTATTTTTATATTTATGCCACAGTGAATTGAAGACTTTGGGCAACGCATCTTTTATTCATCAGCATTGACTAAAAATACAGTAATGAAAAACATATTAAAGAATATTCCAGCGCCTTACAAACAGTCTTTGTATGTGTGATTACAGCAAAAGGCAAACAACAACAACAACAGAAAACCCATCTCTCATTTACTGGGGAAGCTATTATTGGGTGGGTGTTTGTTCCAATCCTAACACAGAAATGGTGGATCTTAAAATAACAACTCAAAGATAATGAGAATGACCCAAAAACCAATAATAACTACAACAATGACAACTACAGTATAACAGCAGCACCAAGGACACCTACAGTATGGACAACAACAACGAACACAGTGATAATAGTTACTACAACAGTGACAACTATAATAACACCAATGACAATTCTGACAATGAAGAAAACAACAATGTTGAAACTACAAAGTCCAAAATGATCCACGATCTGGGTACATTAAAACTTCTGTTGGCCGAACTCAGCACTTTCCATTAAAGACTACTGTCTTCCCAGTCACTGCTGTGCAGGTGTGAACGTGTTACATCAGTTTATTTGTAACTGTGATGAGAACAAAAACGGATGCCCCACATGTGATTTGTACAAAAGAATTGAAGCTTGCTGTGATTGTTTTTTTTGTGGTATGAGGGTGAACCTAGTGCTGAACCAACTCAATAAAGACCATAAACAGAAGCATTTGGATATCTGGAGCGATACTCTAATGAAGGTGAAAGTTTCTTAAAGAGAATCATTACTGGTGATGAGACACGCATTCATCACACCGAGTCGAAACATCCTCAACCGGCGATCAAGAGGAAGTTCAAATGTCAACCATCATCTGGAAAATTCATTAATGCCTACAGTTTTCTGAGATTCTCAAGGGCCAGAAGTATTGGAACATCCTCAGGAAAAAGGTTCAACAATCAACAGTGCTCGTTACAGTGAGACGCTTATTGAAGAGCTGAAGCCTAAACTTCAGATTAAACACTGAGGACTGCTGTCCAAGGGCGTTGTGATCTTGCATGACGATGCACTTCTGCGCACACTGTCGACACTCTACAAAGACCTAAAGCATTCCTCCTATAATTCTGATCTAGCTCAATTAGACTTTCACCTATTTGGTCCCCTGAAATCAGCCTAACTTGGACAAAGATTCACTTCTGATGAAGAAGTGGAGATAGCGGTGCATTCATGGCTGACAGTTCAGCCTAAACATTTTTAACTAAGGAATACAAAAGCTTGTTGATAGACAAAGTGTATTGAAAAGCAAAGAGATCATGTCGAGAAATTATGTTTTTCTTTTCTAAAAGTCGATTAAAATAAATTCTACAGCCAGGATGTGGATAATTTTTTACTCACCCTCATAATTTTTTTTACCACAATGACAATTATGACTATAACAACAAAAGACAACAACAGTGACTAAAACCAGAGATAATAACTATCATGACGGTAGCTATGGCAGCTAAACCAACAATAATTACAATATTTCAACTATGACAACAACACCAATAACAACCCTGACAGTGAAGACAACAATAAACACAAAACCACAAAATAATTATTACAACAATAACAACTATGACAGCCACACCACCAGCAACTATGGCTGCTACAATAAAGACAATGACAGTGGCAGGACTGTAATGATTATAATTTAATACACAACTTTACCAGCAACACCAAATGACAACAACATTTACATTTAGATTTACATTTAGGCATTTGTCAGACGCTCTTATCCCAAGTGACTTACAAAAGTAGCAACAATGACTAAAACCACAAATAATAATTACACTGATGACAGCCACACCATTGACAACTATGAAACTAACAAGAAAGATAATAACAATGACCACAGCGATAATAATTGTTACAACAATGACAACACCTATGACAACAAAGTCAACAAAAATGTAAACAAATACAGTAGCCATTACAACAATGACAACTACCACAATAATGATTACTACAACAAACAGTAATGACATCATCAATGGTTAAAACCACAAATACTTATTAAAATGATGACAGCGACAATGAAAGACAACAGTGAACAAAATCACAAATCATTACAATATTTTACTGATAGCAACGTTAATGACTATAACAATAAAGACAACAACAGCGACCACAATGACAACAATTATTACAATGAGGACCACCATTAAATAAAATGTGTAATATTTGGCTGATAAATAAATAAATAAATAAATAAATAATAAAGCTGTGGTGTGCAAAACAATTTTTTGTATAAGATTTCCTACAAAAAAATGCACTAGACTTTTTTTTTTTTTTATCTACGTACCGTATATTAGCCCTTAAACATCATAGGCGTTTTTTGAACATGAATGTGTGTCTGCCTTTCATGCCACCCTGATCTGTACTGTACATGTACCACACAGTCAACATCAGCCACATGAGTGTAATGCAAATATCAAGATCGTTCATAAACCATGAAATATTCAGTCACAACGTATTCATGCAGTTGCTCATGAAGAAAACCTGCAACTTTGCTTTGTAGGTCTTGGGATTAGATATTAACGCGCTTCGTGTTTGTATTGGGTATCGAGGCTCCGGAGTCTTTATCTGCTATGTACTAATTATGCAGAATTCCCAGAATGCATAGCTGCAAATATAAGAAGGATAGAAATGTGTTATTTGCTTTATTTTAGATAGTGATTGTAATCGGGGTGATAGATTTGCTCGAGTGAAAAAGACTTGGATATGATGCAGAAGACGGGATGGGTTTGTCTGGTGTTGGCAATAATGCATAGAAACAATCACACACACACACACACACACACACACACTATCTTGGGATTTGAATCATGGCTAGGCATTACATTTAGGATCTTCGAGTTACACAATTAGATTTGTGTCAAAGCCCAGTGCTGGTTATCCAATTAAAGCTTGTCTAGGAGATCACTGCAGATACACCGACAAGGCTTTGCACCTTCTTCTTCTTCTTCTTCTTTTTTTTTAAATAGGTTTTACAGTGATCTCTGAAGACACAGGCAATCTATCCTCTTCTCACACCAGCATCCCAGTAAATGTGCATAAAAGTCTGTTGAAAATTTCCAAGCAGTAAAATGAAATTGCATCCGGAGAGTAATTTCACACCTCGCTTTTGAGTTCCTTTCTATTAGAATAAAATGTTTGCCCTTCAATGTGTGTGTGTGTGTGTATGTGTGTGAGAGAGAGAGAGAGAGAGAGAGAGAGAGAGAGTGTGTGTGTGCGGGTGAGAATGATTCTGCAAAGCCACACCAATAAAATGTTCTTGAATCATCATCAAAGGTACAACATATAACCAGGCAGTTCAACACACTCCTCTACAGCTCGCTCCTGATCACAAATTAAACTGTAAAATGGTTACTAATCATCACCTATGCAAGAAATCTAGATACATACAACATTCGAAGGATTTACACCGCTACAATTACACACGCGCTCACATTCGTACACACCCTCATTAAAACCGTGCACATCTGGCTTCGAGAAGCAGAACGACAGCAGGCGTAAATAATGCACGAGCCAAAGTATCCGCTTTGTGTTTTCCATCATGAAATGACAAGGCTCATCTCTATGCGAGAAATAATCGAGACATTCACTTTCCCCGCCGAGGCCAGGAGACACAGACAAATGCAGAACATGTTAATGCTCTGTCTACCACCCCAGTTCCCCTCTAGCTTTCTTTTACATAACTGCAGCCCTTTTTTTTTTTTTTTTTTTTAATTTCGGAGGCATATCAAGGGAGAGGCCTTATTAGCGGAGATGAGGAAATTAAAGCGTAAAGGAGTTTGATCTCAGTCTTTGGCAGTTCTGTCACGGAGCTGGAGATTCGCTCACTTGTCTCTATAACTAAAAGAAGTTCTCTCAGGTGAAGAGCCAGATGAAGCGAATCTTTCATCTGTGCTTTAAAGCAGGAGGAAGATGTTCATTAATAACTGTACAGTACTTTGAGACAAAAAGTTGGGGAGTTGGTCATTATAACACTGCGGAGGTCGGGGTTATTTCATCCAGCAGAATTTGAATTTGGAAGTTCCCAGCCTGTCTACAGGAATTAGAAAGCTGCTATCTTGTGAACGTTTAGATTTGAGTGATTGTATAATCATTATCTCCGTCATAAACTATAAAAATCATGATTTTCAGATGAATAAGTATATTTATATTCGCCAACATGGTTAACGGGGGCGGTGGTGGCTCAGTGTGTTAAGGCTCTGAGTTACTGATCAGAAGGTTGACGGTTCGAGACCGTTGGGCCCTTGAGCAAGGCTCTTAACCCAAAGTCTACTCTAGGCGCCGTATAATGGTGAACCCTGCACTCTGACCCCAGCCAGCAGAATTTCACTGTGCAGTAATGTATATGTGACAAATGAAGGCTAAACTTAATAATAGCTTAAGTTAATAATACTGCTGGAGAAGTATTTGTACATAATTTTCAAACTTTTATACATAATTTGTAAAGTTGCTAAGATTGCTATTCTGTTTATGGCTCATGTTCATATTATTGCTTTTATATTAACCGTTGATGTTTGCCGCTGTAGTGGTTAGCACTGTGGCCTCACACCTCCAGGGTAGCGGGTTCGAGTCAGGTCTGTGCCTATGGAATTTGCATGCTCTCCCAGTGCTTGGTGGGTTTCCTCCTACCACAGTTCAAAGGCATACAGATTTCAAAATTTCCCATAGTGTGTAAGTTTGCTTACGTGCCCTCTAATGGACTGGAACCCTGTCCAGGGTCTTCATTGCCTATTGCCTAGGTCCTAAGTCCTCTTGGGATAGGCTATTGTCCTTGTGCAACCCTTTACAGGATAAGTGCATTATTACCTGGTGTTTTTCATAACGAGGCGTAATTTTGGCCAAGTGGATGAATGTACCTCACAGAAATGTCAGTTTCAGGGTAATTATTATCAGTATTTGTGTATGCACTTTATTATATTGTTTTTTATTCAGCAACAGAGATTATGTGTTCTATCAAGCGTCATGATATCTAGCCAATTTTTGTGTAATATCTGCTTTAATGTGATAAATAAGGTTTATTGTGTCAAAATGGTTATTAATATTTTCCATGCTTGAAGGAGCTTAAGTATAATCCAAAAATGTAACCACCATAATAAATATGTTAATAATACTTATATTTCTTTCAATAGCTAACCTTGCTGTAAATGTAGAAAAAAATATCTCAAGCAAATATTAAAATGACTGAAACTACCACTACTTTCGTTACTTACTCACATTCCCATGAGGCACTGATCATAAAATACGTCGAAGTGAATAATTCTGTGGAACATACTTAAAGAAGAATTAATACTGTAAATCATAATTAAACTTAAAATGAAAACCTTCATTTAAAAACTGCATGATGTCTTTACTTGTGTTATCTTTGATATTTAATATTTAAATTTGTTTGATGACCAGAAAGATTAAAGTGTGACAAACATGAAAAAAAAAAAGAAAGAAAAGAAATCAGTAAGGGGGCAAATACTTTTTCACACCACTGTAGTATCAGATATAAGGAGGAGGGAGCGTCACTTGCAAGGCTGCTTCTGGAACTCACGATGAAGCAGCAGAATGAATTCAAAAGTCTAGACAAACATTCTGTCTGGCAGTTTACATAAAAATGCATCCAATATAATTAGGAAGAGCTTCATTGTGCAGCACAGACAATAAATGACTTCATCAGGGGGAAAAAGTGGAAGTATTTTAGACTGGCCGAGTCAATTAACAGTCCTTAAAGGAATAGTTTGGATCTGTTCACTTATATAACTAGCCGTATGACAGGCTGTATAGCCAGGGAACGAAAAGAGTTAAATATTCATCATGTTGATGATACCAACTCGAATGCAGAAGCTTCATGTGAGTCTCAGCTCTACTTCTGCTTGGAATGAGGGTTGTGGAATTACTTACCTTGTCCTCATATTCTGGGTGTCAAACTTCACTGTCGGTGTGCAGAGCAGGAAAAGTTATAATGACCGAGACCTATTGTAATCGGCTTATACAGTACTGTACAGTATATGCATCTCAATTCTGATTTAAGACTAACCTGAACTATCCCTTTAAATGAATTCTGCAGCATTTCACCTCAAGCAGAAGGAAGAAACAAACCACAGGAGAAAGAAGCTGCAGTACGAGCCTGGAAAAGCATCTCAAAAGGCTGCGGTTGTTAAACAGCTGCTACTGCCGTCAGAGTGTCATAATCAATTAAAGCAGTCTTTCGAGGCTTGTTATCTGGGGTTCAGCAGTTTCAGAGGTGACTTCAGTATGTCCTGGACACCATCTTCACCTGACATGTCACCCTGTGGGAAAAAGCATAATGAGAGAGGAATTGAAAAAGGACTCTTTTCCGTACAGAGAGACAGCCCCGTGTTCAGCTGTCAGGGAGAAACTCTCGGTAGTGCAATGAACACGAATCTGAACTGTTTGTATTTTTAAAGGTGCAGTTTCTAATGTCTGAAGATGACTCTTGACATATAACTCTCCTATCTTTTTAGAAAACATTTCTGTGAAAAGAGATCTGTGATCCGGCCATGCGAAAAAGTTTGCTAGTTTCATTATCCGTTCCCTGACATTTAATTGACTTCCTGTTGTGTCGCTATTAAGGCAATGCAATTTCCCGTTCTAAAAATGAACACGGCTGTTAACGCACCAGAGAGCGGCAGATTCATCACGATGTCCCTTTATGTGAATTTGTCGAATGGGTTTACTAATGCCTTCTAAAAGCCTCTTGTGAAAGGTCGCCAAAGTAAAAATAGACTGTCAGATTTGATTGAATTGGAACAAAGGGACAGATGCGGTCCTGCCTGGAGCTTGGACGGAGAATTCGGCTGAGTTACAGTCTATTGGAATTAAAAAGCAGTAAAAATGGGAACTGGGCCAAAGCAGGACATGAGGAAAAAAAGGCAAAAAATTTGACATCAAAGCAATGTTTCTTTTTTCTTAGATTTAATAGGCATACACTATACACACACACACACATATACAGAAATGCATTCATTTCATTCACAACATTCAAGACCCAAGTGAAATAAAAGTGAAGCTTGATTTGCTATAATGTGCTGTTTTCTTTCTGCTAAGCAAAGCTGTGTGTTTTTCCAGTACAGTAAAAAGCGACAGCTCTATAAACGCATGCAAACTTGCGGAGCAGCAAAAAGACCTTGCGAGTCATTTTGTCACATTACTGAGCTTTATGAGAACATTCGCTTCCGGCGAATATGGTACGTGTGGGTGTGTTATGTGTGCGAGTGTCTGGTACACAGTAGGAGATCGCTCTTTAAGATCTCGCACTGTAATAAGGACAGCAGCAGAACGAGTGCAGGCCTGGTTTGCTTGCCTTGTGTACACTGAGGTGATCTGTCTAAAGCGCTGAAGGCACTTTGCTCTCTCACACAGAAAACACTCGAGACACTGAATATTAGAAGATGGCAATCGGCAAACTGTGGAGAGAGAGAGAGCGAGAGAGAGAGAGAGAGCAGTTAGAAAAATCCTAAGAAGAATTATTGAATCACTTCTGTTATTGCACATTTTCTCAAGCGTAGTGCCAAACGATGCCCAAAGGAGAACGGCAAGGTTATAAGCTTTAATCTAATATATCAGAGTGTAGGAGCGTAATCAGGAGAGACTCCACTCTCTTAACTGAACGGATTTTTTTTTAAAGTGGGTCAGAGTTTATTATCCCTCCTTACACACCTTCTTCCATTGTTTATTAATTGATTATTATTTCTTTTTGTTTAGACACGGTGGGTTCACCATCATGCAGCTGTGGCCTGCTAACAGTATATAAAAGTGTCAGTGAACTAACCTGGAGTGACCAGAAAACGGAGCTTAAGCGGTTAGCCCTTTGTAGCGTGGATGGTAAACCC
>JAQMYJ010000015.1:22463460-22479824 GCA_030014305.1 Clarias laeviceps | reverse complement strand
AAATGAAGGTGTAGAACCATCTCAAGGATGATCAGAAGAAATGGACAGCACCTGAGTTAAATATATGAGTGTCACAGAAAAGGGTCCGACTACTTAGGCCCATGTGATATTTCAGTTTTTCTTTTTTAATAAATGTGCAAAAATGTCAAAATTAACTTAAATGTGTTTAGCAAATGGCTGCAATATAACAAAACATTTAAGGGGGTCGGGATATTTTTGGTACCCACTGTATAAGCTTGAGACCCCCCCCCCCCCCCGGTCTAACTGAGACAGCCTATTCTATAATATCTTTAAATTACTGCACCATGGGTCCAATTTGTCCCAAGGTACCAATGCCCATCTATGGGATGAATAATGTATAATAGACAATGTGTATCTATATGTTGTAATTCAAAGTGGCAATGAGTTTGACTTTTCCTATATTCAATGGAGGGTTCACTGGAGTGTTAAGAGGTCGCAGTAATTCTCTCAGGAAGAGAGGCAGCTGGTGAGAATGTTGTTGGAAGTGTGAGCTGTTCAGATTAAAGAGCTGGTGTTCACAAACAGCTGGGAGATGCTGTCAGAAAGTTGTTTGCCTTCTTGTTCAATCACAGAAAGGTTGCCTAACTGCTTTAACGCAGACACGGCCTGACAGAAACTACTCGACAGGAAAGATATTTACTGTAAAATCTTTTTTTCAAAAAAGACTTTAAAAGAGGAATTTCCACACCAAACTCCTTGAATTGGAAACAGAAACAAAGAAAGAGTCTAGAAGGCTGAAACCTTAAATTTCTTCACTTTCCTATACATGGACAGAAAGCTGATGAGACATTAGGAAGGAATGTAACAGATGTTTGTATGAAAGTTTTTTCTCTCTCTCTCACTCTCTCTCTGACAGGTCATGCAATATTTAGAAGCTGCGACTATGTAGGCTACAAGTCAGCTGGTGGGCGCTAGATTTTGCTCTGAAGTGTTAATCATGGCGCAGGACTGTGAGCTGAGACTGAGACGATGTGTTACATAAAATTGGAAATGTGCGACATCTGCTTAGCGACTAGACCAGGTGCACGGCAAAGTGAACATACAGTGTTTATGTCGGTCCAGCTGAACACCAGTGAACACTGCAAAGAGATTATTTGACACAGCAGGTGGCTGGTCAATAGTGTGAGAAGTCAGGAAATGCAGTAATAGTTTTGTGCATAACTTTTCCTTTACAAATATAGGATTAATTTTTCATCTTAACAGCCCTGATATTTCAATTATATCGTTTTATAATACATGACTGTATAAAAAGTATTAAAGTAATAAATCTTTTATTGCCTTATGATTTGCAAGTACAGCATGGCCAAGAACAAAAAAAAAGGATGTATATTCCAAACTTACTTATAATGGAAGTCTAAGGGTTCTTGTTGGAGAACTTAAAGGTTGCCCTAATCCATAATATGTGATACATTATACATTTTTGGAAAAAAAAAATCACACAAAAGAATTTATGCATTCGTGCTCGTTGTCCTTATTACACATGGTTATTAGAGGTCAGATGTTAAAATTTCAGGTAAGTAATTTTTTTATAACACCGGCAGTAAAAACGAACACTTGTAATCAAGCTTGGAAGTCATAAACAAGCTAGAGTCAGGCAAAATTCAGATTTTTGGTTCTTTGGCTAATATCAAAATCAATAAAAAGAAACAGAGTCAAACATTGGAATATATATACACATATCAACCATAATATAAAAAAATTATGTTGATTATCAACAGAGGTGGGTAGAGTAGCCAAAAATTGTACTCAAGTAAGAGTAGCTGTACTTATAATATGTATATAATACGTGATAATATTACTCACTTATTGATATTGCGGCTGATTGGTCAAACGGAGTCTTGTGATTATTATTGCTACGTCTGATTGGTGAAACACAGTTACATGGTAGATCCACCAGCTGCATTTCTCTACCAAAAATAAAGAATATCTAATGTGTAGAATAAATGGTTAGAAAAGTCGAGTGTAGCCGAATGTTGTGGAGTAAGAGTAGCGTTTCTTCTTCATAAATCTACTCAAGTAAAAGTAAAATGTATGGTGCAGTAAAACTACTCATAGAAGTATTTTTTTTTTTCAAAAAGTTACTTAAGTAAATGTAACTGAGTAAATGTAACTCATTACTACCCACCTCTGATTATCAATTATATTACAGAAAACTGGTGAGACATTCACGTGCACCCAAGGCTCATGCGTGCATGCAGGGACGAAAATCCAGCCCGTCTGGTCCAGTCCTGCAGTAAAGCCAACGCAGCACAAATAATAAAAAAGACTGGCCATTCTAGAAAGCACCACAACACCAAGTGCACCACAGTCCAGAAAAAAAATGGTGCTGGCTTCCAACCTGGCATCCCAGGTCCCCAAACCGCAATCTGATCAAACACCCATGAGATGCAACAGACAAACAAGTCCGATTCATGGAGGCCACACCCCACCACCCACAGCACCCGAAGGATCCGCTTCCAAAATCCAGGTGCCAGACACCAAGGCACACACTCAGAGCTCCCCCTCCCCCAATATCAAATTGAATTGTGCTGGTCTCTTCTAGTGCAGGATCAGTGTCGACTCAGAGTTATGACAAGTATATCATAGAGAGGCTTTGAGAAGGCAGACTTAATTATGTATGGTTGGGTGGATAAATCTAGAAAAATGTGTAGGTAGTGATAATAATGCTGTATCTAACGGTACAGCACAAAAGGACAGCTGAGTGCTACTGTGGAATACCAATGAAACACACACACACACTCACTCACACACACACACACACTAAACGCCTAAATTCGGTTCTCAGCCAGCGTGCTGTGGCTCATTGATCGGGATTGTTCTGTCCCTAGCACACCTCGTTCTCCTTTCTGCTTCTAGGAGAACTCATTAGCGCCTTCTCTAAACCCTTCCTCAAGCGCTGCCGCAACTCTGTACCTCCCGTTGTTCCTCAGTGAGCAGGTGACAGGAGTCACACACACACACATACACATAAAGAGCGCTGTTCTCTGTGCTAAAGCCAAGTACACTCTTACAGCCGCCACTCCTTTAATCTGTCTCCAAGAAGACTCTCTGGCAACAATGAAAAAAACTCCAAATCACAGTCTCGGGCATCTACCACACACCAAAAACACACAGGAAACATTTCTTTCAGCTACACTCGGTGCTGTTGGACCGTTTGTCCCCGAAGGTCCCATCTGCACAACATGTGCTGTGTGATTTGATGCAGATGTAGTCTGCGGATTCCCCGCAGGGCTCAGCATCAAACACTCGTCTGCTCGGCACACAGGCAACAGTGATGAAAGATGCCTTTTCTTCCTCTAGTATGGCTTCCATCTGGACCTCATCTTCTGTTTGCCGATGTGTACAGGATGGTATACGTGTTTTGTCTGATGTGGTTCCTCAGTTTAGGCAGCACACGTACATATGGGACAACGCACCACATGTTTAAATCATTAAAACGAGCTATCTAAACTATACATTATTGAACAGGTTTAATATATAACGGCCTGGGAACACCCTCTTCTCTATTGTATGAATATTCAATTTTGTTTTTGTTTTTGTAAACATTGTCATGAAGCAGCTCCAGATGTAAATTTAGATCTCAAAGGAGAGAACAAGAGATGACAAAGAAAAGGGGGGAAAAAAGATGACTCACACTATCCATGTGAAGAGAGTGCAAATGTTTAAGGCAACCATGTGAAATCATCAGTAAGGGCTGGCTAGTTCACTGCTAGCATACAGTAAATTTCAGGTAAACACCAAAGCAATTTTATTATTTCAGAGTCTTGACATGTATCATCATATTCTTAGCTAAACTTTCACTGTTGTACACCACAACAGTGACTAAAATACCTAAAACACGTTGTTAGCTAGCTGAACAATTGTTAGCCTACTGTACCTTGCTCCCCTTAGTTTACTCACAAAATCTCTTTTAAATTTAACAAAATTACAATTTATATCATCTAAAATGGCAATTGGTACCTGACTGGCTAATTATGGATTTCATACAATGAATTATAATTTAATATTTTATTAGGATTATCCTTTAGATACTGTAACAAACAGTGCTTAGTTACTCTGCTAGCAAAATATTATTGTTAAGGTATATTTGTAATTAGAAATATTATGCATAAGGTATATATTTCTATCTTTAATTTTTATATCTTTATATCTTATACATTCCATGTTATACTGTAATTGCAGGAAATATGTAAACCTGTGATTAATCCTTGCTAGTTTACTAGCCAGGTAGCTAAAAGAAAATGGGTGGACATGGTTTCCAAATTTCATATTCATGTAACTTTATATTTTAAGTAATTAGTAACAGTAATTTCTGGTTGTAAATTCAATATTAACAATTAGTGAAAACATTTGTTTTGCATTTTGTCCATTCACCAGCTTCAGGTTTGCCTCAATGGATACAATCTTTGCTATAGTACCAGTACCATTGTAGTGTGATGGTACCTGTACCATGGTATATACAGTAGTAGCATTTTACTTGCAATGGTACCCTCTAAAGTTTAACACACAATACCATGGTTAATACCAAAGTGCTTGTGGAGCATCAGCAGGTATATGTTATGCCTGTACTATACCATACCATTAGTACTGTATGTTCTAACATATCCGGTACAATATGTACAAACGTTCCAAATTAAAATGTGCTAAGCTTGTGATATTGTTAGAATACTATGGTATACTGTATAGTGGTATGTACTATGGTGTACCATAGTAACATTTCTTATGGATAACCGGGTTTTTTTTAAAAAAGTGTTTATTTGTGAGTTTTCTGGTAGGTGATTATTTAAGACATATATTGACCATTCCTTGATGGCTCTCCAAAGACCAATTCATCTAAATAATTCACATTTCACCCTCCTGTGTGGGCTGTTCAGCTCTAGCATACAAAATAATAATAATAAAAAAGAGAGGCTTTGTGTAGTAAGCCTGCTAATTTAAATTAGAGACTGTTCAATTTCTGAAGTGACAAGGGTGAAATTATGGAAGTTGTGTTAATATGAGGGTTCTGTTTTGTTAATTAAAGGTCGGGTGAGTCTGTCGATGTAACAGACCGAGTACCGGGATGCAGAAACAGTTGAGACTAACGTCATGCTGAAATATTGAGCCAGGTGCTTTTATGGTCATTTCCTGTACACTCTGATCATCTGACGAATCTCCTGGCTTTGACAGGGCTGTGTGTGTGTGTGTGTGTGTGTGTACATTTATGTGTGTGTGAAGAGATTTCTGCTTCCCTCTCCAGAGCCCACTCACAGCCGGTGTCAATCTGCATAGCCATTTGTGCAGAGATTGTTCATCTTTTTAGCTGGCAAATAAAGTGTCATGAAACATTGCCTGAAAATCACAGATAATTCTGAAAAATTGTTTTGTTTTGCTCTGTTTCTTTGGACTTTGAACAGACAAACAGATCACACATTTACACAATGCAGGTTAATATCCAAAAACAGCATCTTTATAGAAATAGATTTTTTTTCCTCAGCATTTTATTATACTGTAATTTCATGTTATTTAGTGCAATTGGAATGACAGCTTGTGAAATGTCTAGTACAATATTATTATTATCACAAAGCAACTCTTCGATAAAAACATGTCTACGAATATGAGACAGTGTCAGCTGGCATACGATTTTGAACAATGCATTACCTCATAAAGCAGTAAAGCTTATTTACCTGTGTGTGTCATGTAAAAACAAACATAGACTATATTCTTATGTTATTTTTCCTTATATTGGTCCCAGACATGTCACAGTGCAAACCAGGGTCAGTAAAACAGCAAACATTTAAAAGATCCTGCCTTAAATGCCATGGTCGACGTCTCCACTGGTCATACGGTAAATGATTCTGGAGCTGTAATGTGCGGCAGCTGTAAACCCATCAAGTCAATGGCTGATATCCTAAATCATGGATTAATTCATTAGTGCTGCTGCCTTGGTGTAGACGCTGAATGCTTTCACTGAGGTTTTGGCCAGGAAGGAAAGTTACATAGGCGAGAGAGATGGTTACGTAGAAAAACACACATATTACACAAATAACATATTTCCAAAATTATCCAGTAAAATCTGAGAAAAGTACGTATTTTCATGCAATCACATGAAAAGAACACAAAGGCTTGTTGAAGGTTTCTGTTTTTGTCCTTGTTTGTTTCATAGCCCACAAACTGAGCTCCTTCTGTGTTTGTCCTCCCGGGGGTTGCTTTGCAGCGCGATGCTCTCTCTCGTTGTGCTTTTGTGTTTATTCACAAAGTTCCACTTTATTAAACACCCATATAGAAAGTGCTCACGAGGCAAGCCAGCAGCAACTCAGCATTAAAACTTGCTGATGGTGGACCAGGTCAGGCTCTGCAGGAATCGGCTATCTCTGAGGATACAGCGCTCTTCTGAAGTGGACAGAGAGGATAGAGGAGGCAGGGGAAAAGGTAGAAAGAAGTCCAGTATCCAGCTGTGGTCACACAAGTGTGCTGAGCGTCATGTGCACATCGTCTCTGATGGTGATTGAAAACCCGTCTAGTTCATGAACTATGTATTTCAGCTCTCTCTCAGGGGGTTCCTCTGGCTCAGGCTTTGGTGGATCAGTATTTGATACTTTTTCCTCTTTGTTGGCTACCTGTTCTTGCACCTCCTCCTCTTCTTCCTCATCCTCTTCAGTGATGGAGAACAGACGATTGGAATTGCCAGGCCTGTCTACTGGGGGTTGATAGTGACACTGTCCATTCAGGAGTTTTCGTATGGGCATGAGTGGCATGATATCCTCTCCGAGCAGCTCCTGCTTGCGATGCCGGAAATCACTTTGCCGTTTGAGCCTCTTAAACTCACTGAAGGCTGAAATAGAGTTCTGGTACAAGCTAAGAGCAATAGCATGGGCCTTGTCCGCCTTGGCCAAAAGCACAGCGTGGCAGCGTAGAACCACTGCCTTGTGCTTGACCTGGTGCCGGTAGATCCAGGTCAAGATCTTGGGCCGGTAGGGGTCTGTTGTGCAGTAGGTAATACGGTTAAGGGTGTAAAGGTGCGGGGGTTTCCTGCGGCAACCCATGCGTATGCCGTGTGGTCCTACACTCAGCTTCATCTTTGCACTTTGCTCACCGTAGTTGCTGGATGCCCAGATCTTGGCGACAGCATCATGCGTGCAGCCCTCACCCTTGGCCACAACAGTCACTACGCTTCCCAGGTAGCGGACACTGTATATGGGCTCCTCCTTGTTTAGCTCCACTTTCTGGCGCTTGCTGTGGAAAACCCCGGCGAGCCAGTGGAAGGGGCACTCAGGCACCAGGTCAGGGCAAGACCTTAGCAACGAGGACAGCAATGAGTGGTAGGTGAGTCCAGCGCTCAGGCTCTTCGCTTTGCTCTTGGAATCGTCCTCCACCAGCACAAACTTGCTCCTTTTCCAGGGCAGCATGGTCCCAATTTGTCTGAGGGGCTCGGTGCCCCACTAGAAGGCAAACAAGCGAGCGTGTGTTTGTTGTGTACTGAATGCCTGAGAGCAAGAGTGAGGAAAGCTTTTCTGTCACACGCTGAAGAGAGACTGAGAGCAATGAAGCTCAGCTGGTCTGCTCCAAAGCTCGCTCACTCGCTCGCCCCTCCTTTCTCTCCTCCTCCTCTCCTTCTGGTCTGTTCACATCAGAGAGAGAGAGAGCGAGAGAGAGCAAGAGAGAGAGGGCGCGATGATCAGTACTGGGCTTCCAGCCCAGTGTCTCAGCATCACTTATCTTAACTCTTCCTGTTCCTCGCCTGATTCTACCATCAATATGTCCAACAAATGAAGGATCTAGAAGCACAGTAAGCCTGTTGCTCTTTACATATGTAGGTTTTAACCAAGTAATGTGTGTGCTTCTTGACAGTTTATAACTCTTAAAAATCCATGTCTGGCAATTCTTAAAAAGGCAAGTTTAATCTTTTGACAAACTAGAAATTAGGTTAACATGAAAAGCTGGTCGACAGTGAGCATTTCATCAGAACATTTTTATACAACCAAATAAAATTAATACAAATCATTAACAGCTATATGTGCATCCATCTACTGTATGTGCCACCCAGCATATTGGGCAACGGATGTATATCTATTGTTCCTGTGGCAGTTATTTACAGGGTCAGGCTGCCAGCTCAATGCCCCAATTGGTTGAAGGATCTTCTTCAACACAGCGGTGTCAGGACTCAAACAAGGGCCCTCTTGGTCAGCAGTCCAACACCTTAAACACCGAGCCACCCCTGCCCTTTGACATTACATATCACCTTGAAAATGTTTTCACCCTCTTGGATGATTGCGTATTTTGTATTGTTACCAACTTGAATGGTGGCGCAGGTTTCCCAGGGCTATCTTGAGCTCAGTATTCATGTTCTCCTTGTTCTTATACTGGTTTACCAGTTTTCTCCCATATTTCACTACCAATGCTGGGTAGTGGACCACTCACTCACTCTCTCACTCACTTTTCTTCTATACCGCTTTATCCTGTATTCAGGGTTGCGGGGACCTGGAGCCTATCCCAGGAGGCTTAGGGCACGAGGTGGTGTACACCCTGGACAGGGTACCAATCCATCGCAGGGCATACACACATACACACACTCTCACACTCATTCACACCCTACAGGCAATTTGGGAACATCAATTAACCTAACCTACATGAATGTGGGAGGAAACCGGAGTACCCGGAGGAAACCCACCAACCACGGGGAGAACACGCAAACTCCATGCACACAGAGACGGGAATCGAGCCTGGCCGGGAATCGAACCCGGACCCTGTAGGTGCAAGGCGACAGTGCTAACCAGGTAGTGGACCAGCCACACTAAATTGCCTGGATATGTGCATGTGTGCATGGTGGCCTGAGATGGACTGACAACCTGAAATTGAACTGTGGATATTGAAAATGTTTTTATTTTGCCAGTTCTTTTGCAAAAAAAACCAATTTTGGGGTGTGTCAGTATTCACCCCTGTGTCAAAGGCACAGTGTTGCAACTAGGCTACAAGACTTGGGTCTGGGATATGTCTCTATCAGCTTTGCACATCTGTTTCCTGATATACTTTGCTCATTCTCCTTGGTAAAAAAATTCTCAGGAGATATAGAGACCACTTTTTCTTCAACAAATCTTGCTATGTAGTAGATTCTCAAATGGATTGATTTCTGAGCTGAATCATATTATCAATTTAGTGAGAATGTTGAGAAATTATTATTTGTCAGTTCTAGAACGAAAGACAAATAAATAAAAAAGTGTGAAGAGTTAAAGACGGGATGAGTAATTGGTTTAATATTTTGAAGAATCATTCGTCAGAGTGGGAAGCACAGCTATTAGTTCCTCTGATCAGTTTTGGCGGTGCATCTGTCCATTTTTATGCAGAACAACACAGGAAAAAATGGTTCGCTTCAATCATGCTCACTTACTCAAATGACTTGCTGATCTGTTTGCACTTCATTAATTTCTATTAGTACAGAGATTGAACAAATGTAACTGCAGCTGTTTGCCTTATACATTGTCATACTGCAATTCCACATCCATGATACATTGCTTCTACGGGATTGATCATGTGTTCGTTTTCTAGACGTCTCTGCCAGCCATGGTTTCATTTCAATAATGCCCGAGCTATTTCCATGTCTTTTCCCCTGAAGTCTGAAGTATATAATAGCAGACAAGGATGTGGAGGGAAGCCGTTCAGCCGGTCAGGTCAGCTGTGATGAATCATTGGGGGTGGGTAGGGGAGGGCTATTGCACATGTCCAGTCGAGATGAGATCTCAGTGTGATGGATTGAGTCTCATCTGAGTTCCCGGCTTGTGATTACTTGCTAGTAATAGGGCAGTTGGAGCTCTTGAAGATATTGCTATCAGGGACTTCCGAAATGTGGACCTTTGGTATGTCAAAACCAATTTTATAATGGCACGAGTGACACATAATGAGACAATCTTATTTCCACAATAGTAACAGGACACGGTTGCACAACATATACAACCTATAGGCTACTATTAAATATTTGTCAATTGTCAAAGTGCTTGTTATTCAAATAACATGGATGGACTATTATTGGGGCGGTGGCTCAGTGTGTTGAGGCTCTGAGTTACTCAGAAGGTCGGAAGGTGGCTCCAATAGGTTGCTGCTATTTGGCCCTAAAGCAAGGCCCTTAATCAGAACGAAGGTTGTGTAATTTGGCCCCAATTACTTACATTGTACTCGCGTTCCGGGGGACAAATTTCTTGGTCAGAGCGCAGAGCAGGAAAATTTATAACAACCAAGACCTATGATAATGTATTACATGCACTTTAGTTTTCATTTAACATAGACTTTAAAAAAAATCCAAACAATTCCTTTAAAATAAAAAAGGATGAAGTGCCTACATGACATACAATTGTCAAATGAAAATATGAACATTAATAGTTTTTTTTTTCTATACAGTTTATACTGTGTAAGTGTTTTATGGTGCCTGAAGCCAGGGTATAAGGCTGGTAGTTGGACAACCAAAAAAGGATGCCAACTCATTAAATGGCACAAGTACACACCCAATCATGCACTATCAGGCGTTTTGGAAATATCACTCATTCTATAAGATATGTATTTGGACTATGGAGGAAACCAGAGTGTATGGAGGAAACACAAAGAGCATGATAAGAAAATGCACACACACTCTTTACAGAAAAAATAAATTACGGACATAAGTTAGAAAAGTGTACAGAAATATGTATTACAGTAATCATAACTATCAGTCTCTCCCAGATGAGCAAACCGAGGGTTAAGGTGGCAAGGAAAACTGCCTGAGATGACAATATGAAGAAACCTTGAGAGGAACCAGACTCAACAGGGAACCCATCCTCATTTGGGTGATACAGTATCATGAACAAAATGAAATAAAAAATTTAAAAAATGTTGACCGAACGCAAAAACAAAATTCTGTTAAGCTGATGATGGAATGATTCTGTTGAGTCAACATAACATTTCGTGCTATTTTTTACATTCTGGAGTGTTTGTGACGACTCTAGGCAAACATTGTGTCAGTTGGGATTTACAGTGTAGTTCGTCCAATTAAATGCTCTCTAAAAAGCTGAGGTGGGTTTTGTGCTACAGTAGCAGCTCGTTAACAGGAAACCTAATCATTGGTGCATTTTTTCCCCATTTTCTGTTTTGCTTCGTCTGACACAAATTTGTGCAAGTTAACGTGGGGGTGGCGGTGGTGATGTGTGTGTATGGGGGGGTTAGTTGTCAGTGGTGTAGTTTTACCAAACCGTAGTTGCTAGAATCTTACACCCCCAAACTGATCAAGATTACTATTTCATCTTTATAGCACATACAGTAAGTAGTTGAGCATCAGCTAAACTATCATCTTGCTTCCTCATCATCTTAATATCTTAACATTTTGATTCATACAGATTCACATTTCATACAAACTTAAATCATTCTTTTGCTTGTGTAAAGGTGCTTTGCGACAATGTCAATTGTTAAAAGCGATATACAAATAAAATTTAATTGAAAAAATGGAATTGAATCTTTTGCGTTTGGTTCACCCAAGATTTGGTCCTGAGATCGGACATTTTTTTATTTTTTTTTTGCAGTAAACAAAATTTTTTTCAATGCTTAAAAAATTTTCCAACACTTCTACTTCTTTTTAATTCTGCCTGAAATACACACACTAATCACGTCCGTACAAACTGCTTAGACAGCAGAAGGGAGTCAGAAGGGAGTCAGAATATTTTTATTTATTTTTTTCTTTTTAGAGCAGATTCAAGTAGAAGCTATTTGTTTGAGTGAGTACACGTGCACACGCGGGTTTCTTGGACACGAGCCGAGTGTGTGACAACACAAAAAAAAAGAGCTGCAGAAGATTAACGTGCAGGGCAGAACTCAGCCATGACTCGCTGGCCTTTCCTGAGATTGATGAACGTGGCTCGTATTGACTTAACTGCCACTGAAGTTAACGCCGCAGAGCAGGGACGAGAGCTGAGGAATGAAATAAGGAAATGCCCGAGGAAAAATTGACCCAGAGCCATCTTTAGTTTCTCACTTATGACCACCATTCTGTGATGGTTTCTTTTTTTTTTCCTCCCCCCCTAATTTGATTGAGTGCCAGATTCAAGACAAACATCTTCAAGACGAGGAACTTTGTATTTACTGGTATAAAATGTCACACAGTAAGGAAGAAGCGGCACAGTTGCGACATTGTTTTGGTTTGAGGTCAAATAGGCAGTAATGTCTTTAACATAATATCATGTATATGTTTTCTTCTTTAATCAAGCACTAGCTGTTCCATAGTGTTAGCAAGTATTACACATTTTCACTGGAAGCAAGAAGATTCCTTTGTGATGTCATGTATGTGAACAATAATTCAGAAATCATGCATGTTCAGTACTATGAGATATGTTAAATGATGTAGATTCAAGATATTGGAACAGATGTTTTACTGTGACAGGCTGCAAAGTGTTTAAAGACACAAATTAAAAAATTTGGTTGTTTATGTAACAACCTCATTTCCCCCTCTCGTCCATCCATTTAGCATTCAGCATCACCAATAAGAGTCTTTTAGAAGAGTCTTTTTGAGGAAGACTGACCTGGAAAGTTGGGTTTGAAGGACAAGGAAGCTGAGGAGAGAGAGATACTGTAGATCTATACTGTAGGTCTATGGCGGTGATGCAACTTACAGAACTCCAACCAGATGCTGAGGGGAAGTGAGAGGAAACGTGTCAAGAAGAAAGAATGTGTGGAAGTACCGGATAAAGCAGATGAAGAGTTCAGGACTAAGTAATAAGTCAAGATAAGACCAAGGAAGGCTGGTCTGGAAAATCGGCTTAAGAGGCCGGAAAGACAGTCAGTTGGCGGTAATGTAACCAACCTCCTGGATTAACCACCATTAAACAACAAAGAAGAAAAATCACTCAGCATTCAGCATCACCAGTATACTAATGACTTGCCTGATCATCTGCACCTGTTTCTCACTAGTTAATTCCTTAAGTTAGATGTTTTTATGCTTAAATGATTCATTGGTCACTGTGTGGCTCAAGAAACAAAAGCATTCATCTGAAACTGCTAAGACACAGTACAGTGACTGGACTGAAAGCTAAAGCCAAAATCTTGCCAAAACTGAGAGCCAAGAAAGTCCTTCAGGAAGAGCCTGGAGAACTATTCCTCAAGAGTACATTAAAAATACAAGAAACTCTGTCTCTTTGAAAGCAAAATATGAAGCTGTAAGGAGAGAGGGCAAGACTTTCACACAGTGCTGTAGAACATCCCGTCGTCTGCATATAAATGCCGGGAGCTTGAGGGAATTAATTATGTGCGTGACTTTTTACTAATGATGAAGGAAGCAAGCTGGAATGAAAGACAGCTCCGGCCTCATGTGAAGTAAATGATTCCCTCAAAATGACGAGCTCTCATCGAGGCTGTTCTCTAAATAATGAAATGGTGTGTGGAAGATTTTTTTATAGTGTATTGACGAATAATCTCTTGCAGAGTGTTATCTGACTATGCACCGAAGGCTTTATAATCAGCGTTTATATCAGCAGATGAGAGTCAGAATAGTCCATTAAGTCCTTTATCACATAAATTTCTTGAGAGAATTGAGACTCCTTGGACCCTGCTGTTCAGTCGAAGTTTTGTATCTATGGACAAAAATAAACAAATAAATAATAATAATATTAATATTAATATTAATAATGATAATAATAATAATAATAATAATAATAATAGTATACATTATTGATCCTGGAGCTAAAGTAACCAGTATCAACTCTGCAGATGTTGTTTTGTGTGGCGTTCATTAGACGGTTCCAGCAGAACTGAATAATAATAATAATAATAATAATAATAATAATAATAAGTGTTATTGCTCTTGGAGCTGAAGGAACGGGGTGAAATCTGCAGATGTTTTTTTCTCTCTCATATAAAGGTATTTATTTATTTTTTTCTCTACCCAATCCCATTTATCTGCCCTCCTCTTGCATGAGCAGCCCACAGTGCGGAACAGTGTCGAATCAAACCAATTATTTTTATCTAAACATGCTCCTCTCGCTTTTTGGTTCACTTACCAGTCTCCGTTTCTGCATAGACACAGTGACTTTGATTATGTAGCAAAGCTCCTGGTTCATACTGGTCATTATTCTGACCAATTAGGTCGAGAATTCTCCAGCAACAGCTGTGGCTTTTGTGATTTGAGAAAAAAGGGAAAAAAATTGCTAGAAGCGGTGCTTTATATGAGGAGGTCTCATCAATTAGGACACAATAAGAACACACTTAAAGGGGTTTGGGGTAAGTGTTTTATCTTTGTAATTCTCTATCGTTTGCTTGTTATGTTTCTTTGAATTACAGATTCAATAACTTTGGTATAAAATCTACCTTGTATTACTGAAATATTTCGGGGTGACTATAATTTTGAATATAGTCAAAATTATATTTTGCAAATAAATATAGACGAAATATAAAACTTGAATCCATCATGGTGGAAAAAAGAAGGATCAATGGATTCTCATATTTAATTCAGGTGCTGCTGGAAATAAATATGGAAAGTATGACCAATTATATTATAAAAGTTCACATTTTAGTCATTTATGGGTCTCCAGTGTGTGTGTGTGTGTGTGTGTGTGCAAACAACTAAGTATTAACTAAGTATCTTTTTATTAAGTCAGAAGTATGACTTAAACAAGCCAATTAAATATATCCGCTATTGTGACCTCATATAAGAAGAGCCCCTCCCCCGCTTCAGCTTGTTCACACAGACACTGAAAAGTGAAATAAAGGAAGTTTGAGATAGAACAAGAAACAGGTTGTTATTTTAGCTGGAGCATTAGCACACACTTTGGGGGAGTTCTGAGTACTGTGTGTTAACTATAAAAATTATAAAATTATAACATTTTAAATATTGTAAAATATGGGACCATTTAAACTTTTTTTACATTTACTTTCTACTTTTATTTTTTTCAATTTCCTTTATATTTTTTATATGGTATTTGCTAAATCTATCTACTTTTATTTGATTCTTAAAAGCCATTTTGTGGGAACAAGGCCACAGTAAAAAATCCACCTGTTTAAATAATCCAGCATGTGGATGCTGGTGTGCTCCATTCCACACAAATCTAAAAAAAAATCAGCTTTTGGATATTTGTTACCAGCAAATAATCTCATGTGGATGCCAAAAACAGAACCCGTACATTTATATTTGCAAGAACGGCTTACTCCTTCCTACTTTGTCGGTCAGCGTGTAATTAAATCAGGCTCTCGACTAAGCTCGACTCAATCCGGTGTAATAAAAGACGAGAAAGAGGACCGGCTCTTAGACGGGTGATTTATTGTCTCTGGTGAGCTCTCGCTCTGAGGAAATGTCTGGCACGATGACAGCGTACCTCCTGGCCTGCTGTGACGACTACAGTAACGGCAACCTGTTACCTGAAACAATCATGCACTGAATACCAAGCAGGTAAAGTTTGTCCTCTATCCCATGTGGCGAAGGAAAAAAACAACAACAACAACATATTAGCTGTCTATTTTGTGGGCCAAACAATGTTCTTAGCCATTCATTCATTCGTCCTTGGTCATTTTTCCTTTCAAGTTTGTTGGAACATGATACATTATCCAGTCAAGCTTAATTTACAGTACACCACTTAACAATCGTCGAATATTTCATCCAGACAGGAAAACACTCACAAGGGTTATCTCGTCCTTTTAATCTACCCAAACGGGTAACTTCTCCACTCGGTTTTAACTCATTCACCCTTATTTCCATATTCATCAGAATAGGCCCCGAATGCATATCTGCCTCGCTGCCGAACTCTCTAAAGAGCGGAAATGAAAATCAGCATGATGCAAGCCAGTGCCAATCGGCTTCATTATTCACTGACTGCTTTTGTCTCGTAAATCCTCAGAGCCAGCACTCCGGATGCATTATGACGCTCAATAGATGGCATGATTTTTAATATCCTTAACTAGCTGAGATGGTTTGGCACCTGTTTTTTTTTTTTTTATCAGAAATAAAAGAGGTTTTCACAAAGGAGTAAAAAAAAAAAAAAAAACAGAACAAGCATTAGTTGTTAGTCATCAGACATCACATTGCTTATGACCCCCCCGCCAACCCCCACATTTTCTGTTTACCATTTAACCTGACTGTAGTGGATGCAAAGTAATTAGGTAATAAAGTGGTAATAAAGTCCATATTTCTAATACAAATTTATTGAAACAAATTCTACAGTTACTTTATTACATAGAAAATTGTAAGCAAATCATCAAATTGTCAACGTAACATATATATGTGTGTGTGTAAATTTTACGGTAAAAAAACGGCAGCTGGTTGCCAGAAGTTTACCGTAAAAAATACGGTAGCGATGTTTTTGGTTGTACGGGATTGCACTCATTATACTGTATATTTTACAGATTTTAATTGGTTATTTTAC
>JAQMYJ010000015.1:22415725-22434281 GCA_030014305.1 Clarias laeviceps | reverse complement strand
ACCCATGTTAGATGTTTTGGAGATAAAGTCAGAGAGGCCAGATTGAGGTGGTTTGGACATGTTCAGAGGAGAGATTGGAGATCTAGAGGAAGACCAAAGATGAGATTTATGGATGCAGTGAGAGAAGACATGAAGTTAGTTGGGGTGAGAGAAGAGGATGCAGAGGATAGGGTTAGATGGAGGCAGATGATTCGCTGTAGTGACCCTTGAAAGGGAACAGCCGAAAGACAAAGAAGAAGATTCAGATATCACTTAAACACTCAGTGAAGTGGAAGAGCAGGGGTAGATAGTGTCAGTAGTCAGTAGTTAAGGCATTGGGAAATGATCTGAAGATCCCAGGTTCAAGTCCCACCACCACCAAGTTACCTCTGTTGCACCCTTGAGCAAGGCCCTCAACCCTCAACTGCTCATTATATAATGAGACAAAATGTAAGTCACTCTAAATAAGGGCATTTGCCAAATGCTGTAAATGTAAATCTTTTTTTTTTTAATGGATGGAAGATTGGACATTAAGGCAATGTAAGAACATCATATGGTCTGATGAGTTCACTCACTCACTTTTACTCATTCTCTTACTCTTACGTTTACTTACTCTTACTTTACTCTACCACTTATCCTGTTCAGGTTAGCTGGAGCAGCCTATACCAGGGGACTCAAAGGGGGCACGAGACAGGGTACACCCTGGATGGGGTGTTAATCCATCATGTGGCACACACACTCACACACTACGGGCAAGTTGGGAATTCCAGGTAGCCTGATCCGTCTTCAGACTGTGGGAGGAAACCGGACTAACCCAGAGAAAACTCACCATGCATAGGGAGAACATGCAAACTTCCAATGCAGGAATCAAACCACCATCCCTGGAGGTGCGACCATCTACAGTATGGAGTTCTTCTTCCCTGATGGAACAAATATGACTTGTGTAAGGAATTGTGAAAGACGCTCCTGGCCTTGGCTGATGCAGAAAGCTGTTCATTGAGGACTTGTGACTACAGTCAGGACTGGAATTTCCTGGAATTTCGTACCTGAGCCTCCAATAATGAACTTAAACACATCTTCTATTATATTGAACGTCCAGCCTCCTAACACACAGTATGACTGCAGATCAATCCCAGCTATCCGTTATCACCCAGATGCTGATGGTTTCCCTGTTGAGTCTGAGTTATCTCAGGGTTTCTTCCTGTAGCAATCTTGAAGAGTTTTTCCTTGCCGCCATCACCCTCGGCTTGCTCATCAGAGACGATCTGACAATTATGATTCATGCATATTCTTTTCCACACATTTCATACTCATCTGTCTCATTTTCTTTTGATTCTGTAAAGCCGCTTTGCGACAATGACCATAGTTAAAAGAGCTATATAAATAAAAATGAATTTAATATTGATCTAATTAACCTTAATTGAATAAAAAAAAGAAAGAAAGTCTACATGATATAATTAACTCAATTATTCATTATACATCACCCACACACAGCTACGGTTTCTGTCATTTAGTTGAGAAATTGTACTTCAGAGCTCATCCAACAGCAAGACTATCTCAAGGTCATTCGGCTTTATTATTAAACGTTTCAGTGAGATTGACATTAGTCAAAATCAATTTCATTCATGCAAATCATGCCTGCAGGATGTCAGGCTTTGTTTCGCATAATGGGATCAGTCACTGAATTATTAAAAGGACAATAATGAAGCTGGTTTCATTATTTAAAAAAAAAAAAAAAAAAAGGCTTTCATGAACACGGCTACAGAAAAACAGAAACTCCACTCATAAGTACACATTTTATAATGTGTAATATTTAAAGATTAATTTCTTGGCAGCAGTTGCTAGTGGAAAAGTCATTTCGTTAGATGTTTGTTTCTGAAATGCTCTCATGTTTCAGTTAATGTATGTATTAAGATATCTGTGGTGCGAATAAAACCATTATTTATTTATTTATTTATTTTAGAAAAAATCAAATGAGACAAAAGAAAAAGAGATTTTTTTTTTTCCTGAATAAAGAATGAGATTAGAGGCAACATTTGGATCATGAGAAAAATAAATTATTTTTTTCTGCTCATTTATCTTACAAAGATAAGATAAGGATCTCTTTTCAGATTTCCTTTTCCCTTTTCCTGCATAATAGTTATTAATAGTGGTTAATTTTAAATGTAATTACTGTTATTTCATTCTGTAAGAACATCACAGGAGCAAAAAAAAAAAAAAACCTCCATTGTCAGGATTTCTTTTACTTTTCTTTCATTTGATCTGCTTTCACAACCCCCTCTGCTCTCTCCTTGTGATTCCTGTCATCATTAGCAGAAGCTGACAGACTCGAGAGCGTGCGAGTGTTTGTTGTGCGAAACGACGGTCCCGCAGGAAGCCGGGATAGCACATGGTAACACACTCCTGGCACAGAATACTGTATGCTGAGGTGAGTGCTGCCAAAGTTGTTGCCATGGTAACCACCACCTCCTCCTCCTCCTCTTCCTCCTCCTTCTATAGCTCTCTCGAAAACACACGCGCACAGAGAGTCCGCCACAAAGTTGAGGATGAGTTTAATTTCGTGGAGGAGGACAGCAGGTCTGAGCATCCTACGCGCGGCCGAAGAGCAAGCGCTCCCTTGCTGCAGAAAACTCTGATTTATCACTTCCAGTTAAAATGTTTTCAGGAAAAATTAAACAAATTGTGTTTATTACGGAGGAATATCAGTGATGCTGATGGTTTGAAGAAATCGGTGATTGGGACGATTGTTGATCTGCAACTTGCAGGAAATAACGAGTGATAAATTTTAATAAATAATAATCAATAATTAATAACTAAAAAAAAAAAAAAAGAAAGAAAAAAGGAAATCAACCATATACTGCATATGGTACACAGGCCAGCCAGAAAAAAAAAATTACTACCTGGATTTAACTAATCAAATATGTAAGAGCTTTCCATTGGATAATTACTGCAGCTCACAACAAGTTATTTAACCCTAACTGATGCTTCTCATTTCTTAAACAACCATATCAGAAGAAGATATCCTGTGATCGTGGCAAAGATCTTACTTTCAAAAGGGTTATACAGTATTATTGTCCTGCATCAAGCAAAGGAAACAGATAAGGAGATTACTCTCACTCTCACTCATCTTCTATACCGCGTTTTCCTGTATTCAGGGTCGCGGGGGGTCTGGAGCCTATCCCGGGGGACTTAGGACACAAGGCAGGGTGCCAATCCATCACAGGGCACACACACATACTTCACTTAACTTCACTTAACTTCACTTCTTTTATTTATAAAGCACATTTAAAAACAACTCAAGGTTGACCAAAGTGCTGTACACATCAGAAATAAAAAATAAAAATCAGATAAAAATTAAAATAAGCAAGAATAAAATACAATACATAGAATTAATATATCTAAAAATGTATAGACACTCATTCACATACTACAGGCAATGTGGGAATACCTACAGTATTAGCCTAATCTGCAGGTCTTTGGACTGTTGGAGGAAACCAACCAAGCACGGGGAGAACATGCAAACTCTATATACATAGAGACAGGAATCGAACCACTACACCATCGTGTCGCCCCTAAGGAGATTACTGAAACTAAAATATACTAAAATCGGGTTAAGAACTGAAAAACACATTATTAAAACCTCGAAGAACAGTGGTGAACCATCATCTTCCAGGATGAAATGTGGTCGTAAAACAACTGTGATCAGACATTATGGCTATGTTTAATAGTGAATAGTTAAATACTATGAGCATTTACTATGACACACACAATGTGAACAGAACTCAAGGGATTAGGACTAAAGAAAACCTCTTATCAGTGAGGGCGAGAAAAAAGACTTAAATTTGCTAGGGAGAATGGACTGTAGAGCATTGGGGGAAAATGACTCCTATGGACTCACTCACTTAAATTATATTAAATGTTGTGATATCTATTGAGCTTATCAACATGATGCCATCACTTTAATCAAAGCAAATGACAGTTAAATGAATTATTAGAGTGGTTTTTTTTTTTGGCCAGACAGTATATAAAGTAATCTGTGTGCTGTTGTTCTGAATATCAGCATGGCTGTGATGCAGTCATAGAGCACAGACTGAGTACTGAAGATATCATAGCCTTGCTGTGCGCAACCTCTAGTGTGACATTCTTCTTCATAAACATAATGTATTAATGTGTGTGTGTGAGAGAGAGAGAGAGAGAGAGAGAGCAAAAGAGAAATTAAATAACTCATATCTGCATTTTCTTTTCAACATTAATGCATGTATGATTCTGTGTTATCAATGAACAAGCCTATCCACGCATGCCTTGTTATAAATGGGATACAGAAACCGTCTTCCAGCCCTGAGCACCGTTAATTGGCTCTGGGAAATCACTGATAACGTCATCTGTAAAAACAGATAGCATCATCTGTAGAACCCTGATGATCTGCTTAGTGAGTCTCTTCGACAACAAAGTGCCGAGTGACAGAGACATGATCAGTGTGTTAATGTTCCTGGCAGGCGAGTGGGCGAGCAGCTTTTAGGAGCTGATGTGTCTGATGCCTGCAACAAACACGAGTACAAAACTGTCAAGTCAGTGATCACATTTATGAAACATTTGGGAGATGTGAACTTTCATTTCTTCATATTAGATATTTCCCACGTCTATGGGTCGGCTTGTATTCAGGCTTTTTTTTTTTTTTTCTGAGGCCAAATGAATAAATATGAACAGCCCACAGATGTCAGCACTTAATTTCTTTCTTTCTTTTTATTTATTTATTTATTTGGCTGTGTAGGCATTCGGATAGAAAATAGATACAAGTGTAAATGCTGAAAAGATTGCAGAAGCCTTATTTTCCTGCTTTTGATGTGAAAAATAATGTCAGAAAAAAAGTTGTTGAAGCCAAAAATAAAAAATGACATTGTGTAAGAACAAAGATTATCCCTGATGCATGGCCATAGAGTCTGTAGAAATAAGTTTAACTTGAATAAATCTAAAAAGTCAGACTGTAATAAATGGCAACTTGAATTTTGATAAAAATGTAACCTGTGAGTGAGAAGTTCAGAAAAAACTGCTTCTCTAAATATTATTCCCAAAGATTTTCACATTGAAATTAGGTGTCAAACCCCATCCTGTTAAAATATATTGGGAGCTACAATGAAGCCAACTAAATTTGACCTAAACTTTTAAAATGCCACCATTTGGCCAATTTAGTGCAAAACCAAGATCAAGAGCTTCCCAGAGTCTCCTAACACTAACAGTGTCCAATAAGAATTGATATGTTCAACACAACACCCAAAACTGTGTTTCAAATAGACACTAATGAAGGTCGGCATTCTAACGTTTACTGAAAATTGCTGCCTGGAGAATTAATTAAATTTAAGTTTTTGAAACTGCCACTGCACCCAAAGTTTTCACAAGAGATATATACATAAGTCACTCACCGTCTTCTGCTAGTCTGCTATATAAAAATAAGTCCCCAGTCATACCCAGTAATACCCAAATGTGTTTAATGTTTCAATTGTTGAATTATGTTAAAACAATTAAGTAAATCTGTACAAATTATTATTATTATTTTTTTTTAATGTTCCCAAAAACGTGGTCTAGATGATACATACATCTATTGGGGATAGTTCATGGGTTCATAGTTTCAAAGAAACAGTTTAATTGTTAAGATCAAAGATGTTGTAGTGTTCTACATAGAACATAATCCTTTTCTCAAAACAGTTTTCAGTATTTTAAGAACAATATGGAAAACATAAAGACTTCAGGTTAACTTTAATTAGATGTTTTACATAAAAGTTAGGACAGATACGAGTTACGAAGTTGAGTTACAAGATCCTAGAGGATCTAATATACAGTACTAATAATACAGTATAATAATAATTAAAATATAACATTAAATTAGATTTAGTAAATAATAACTAATTCAAATTTTTAATGCATTCCCTTTTTGGAGTGCATTTCCATGCAAATGTCACCAACTATAATATTTACTCAATAATAACTAACTAATGTGATTTTGCAAAACTGAAAAAAAATCCATCTACATGTTGGTCTTAAAAGCCCATGTTATGTTCACAACATCTAAATCTAATGTCCTATTTAAAAAAATTTATAAATAAAAATTTATCATGGATGTTGTGAAATGCACACCTGTAGTTCAGTAATGCTGGGGTAACTACAGTGGCAGTAACATACTTCACTCACAGCAGCTGCTATTCAGCGCAACTTCTAGTTTCTCTTTACTGCTCATGTGTTAGCTTTTTAAGATCAGTGACAGATAAAATAACTTAAATATTAATTCGTTCATCTTCTATACTGCTTATTGTGTTCAGGTTCACAGGGGGCATAGAGCCTATCTCAGGCGACTTTGGGCACAAGGCGGGATACACACTGGACAGGGTGCCAATCCATCACATGGCATGCATGCACACACACACACACACTATCCAGAGGAACACCACCTAGCACGGGGAGAATATGCACACAGACCTGAGGTGGGAATCAAACTCTCGACCGTGGAAGGTTGAGGCCACAGTGCTAACCACTATGCCACCATGCCATATAATGTAATGTATAAAGTAATTCAAATGTCTCGTGGGTTTAAATAGAGAGATCATACTTTTAAAGGTAGACACTATAGTGCACATATTAACTTTTTTTTTTTTTTTTTTACGTACAATTTTGTTCATCAAATAGGAAACAGTATAGGCAAAAGTGTGTATGTACACATAATGTAGTGCCTTGCCTAGTCTAGTCTCTACATATTAACAAGTGGCAGCATTATTCCTCCCAACAAGAGGAGAGATTTGTAGGGCTATTTTGAAAATGTCCTGCTATTTTGTCACCACTACCTCTGGCAGAACTGCTCATAACTCCTCTTTAGGCTTACGGGATCTGGTACAGGCCTTCTGATGAGACTTAGTGATGTTATTATGGCATGACTGAGTAGCGGAGCCTCATTAAATAATTACAGCTGGTAAGGCCATTCACAATCACAAGCTCATGATCCATCCAGAAGGGCGGTGGTCTGAATGTTTAAAATGATAACTTATGCCAAGTTCTTACCATCGATCCATCATCAAAATGTCAAATCCCGTATACGAGCTGAATTACGGAAACTGGAATTCATTCATATCATGCACTCCTCTGCAATAATACAGTCACGATGTTGAATTAGTAATGCTCTATCAGATGACATGGGGCTTGTGCTTTCCTCAATAGGACTGCAACATCCTGCCAGGGCCCGAACCACCCGGCCATCACCAGGCAGCGGCGACACTCAATCCTCCGCCTCACGAACGGCGAAGCCCTAGAGGAATCATCTGTGTCGCTCATGATTAATTTAAAGCTACCACCTACCGCCCGCCAACCTTGTGTGTGCGACGCCGCTCCTTTCCCCTCGAGGCTTGAGTGCAGAGACACCACCATCGTCTTAGCTAAGAGACCGGAGCTAATAAATCTGCTTCACCTTAGGTCCTTATGCAACACTTCAGCTATTTACTCCTGAGAAAAGTGTCAGCGTTTGACTGTGATGCACATAGGCATCATACCGGAGAGAGTTCTATATGATAGATATGAACTTATGCTTTTTTTTTATAGAGTTGTAATATAACAGACGCAAGATTAAAATTTAATAAGATAGGATTCAATTATTTGTCACATGTATCTTACAGCACAGTGAAATTATTGTTTTTTTGCATAATCCAGGTAGAGTCACTTTCAATTAGTAGCCCAGTAACTGACAACTTCAACCGTTTGAGCCACCACTGCTCAAATGTTGGTGCCATAAGACCCTTGACTTGATGATGTTGCTGAGGTTGAGGTGAACTTTCATGAATTGCTAGGGTGTTTACTTTTTTTTTATCTTAGCTGAAGATGAGAACTCCTGCGCTACAAGCTAAAGTCTGATTTTGCTTTAGTCCACTGCCGGCTCTTCAAGAGTTCTTCAACTGGTGATTGAATAGTTTTGGATTCTTAGCTTCCTGAAGGAATTCTAGCTGTCTGACTGGGAAACAGGTTTTTGTAGGGTTCATTATAGAGACAAGCGAAAGTCTATATGATTGTAAATTTAATGGAGTGGTTTGGTACTAGCTTGAAGATACCTACTGTATATCTTCATGAAATAAAAAAAGAATTAATATAATATTGGCAGCAGTTCCCTCATGGCATAGTGATTTAGTGGTTAAGGCTGTTGCCTTGCACCTCTAGGGTCCCGCTTTGATTCCTGCCTCAGGGTCTGTGTGCATGGAGTTTGCATGTTCTACCTGGGCTTGGTGGATCAGCCCTAGTTTCATGTAGAAGATGGTAAGTGTGTGTCCTTTAATGGATTGGCACCCTGTCCAGGGAATAGCCCCCTTGTGCCCTAAGTCTCCAGGGATAGGCTCCAGGTTCCCAGCGACCCTGTATAAAGGATAAAGTGGTACAGAGTATAAGTGAGTGTGTGAGTGGCAGCAATTCCAAGCCAGTAAAAATCCTTTTTGATATAAAAAAAAATTAACACTTTTTCTTCCTTTATAAACCCATTTATTCACATAAAGGAAGGCAATTTAATAAATTTTTCCTCTCCATTCAACTATAATAAAACATCTTTCCTCAGATTGACCCAGTACTCAGGTACAGAGCAACCAGAAATATAACCATGAAAAAATCAACGATCATGATTTCTCCTAAAATAGCAAAACCATTCCAGTATTGCACTTCAGAAATGTTCTTCTCAAGGTTAAAGGGTAAATAGGAATCAATAAGTGGAAACGTAAAGGCAAAGTTTCTTCAGAGCTTAAGGAAATAACTTTAAATGCATTGAACAGTTGCCTGGAAACCCATGTTTCCACAGAAAAGCTTTCATTTACTGTTGCTGCTATTTATCCCACATCCGGTAATGAACTATTTCAGTGAAGGAAGAAATTTTTCCTTAGAAACTGTGCATGTTATGGTCGAGCTTAAGAACAGTTTGAATCTGTTCTGAGAGGTGGAATGTTTTGTCATTACTGTCAGAAACACTGACTTCTTTTAATAATTGTATGCATGATTTTATGCTTTGCGCTGCTTCCATATGATTGGCTCATTGGATAATTGCCTGAATAAGCAGGTATGCAGGTGTTTATAATGTGATTGGTGAATGTATATAATAAAGCATGTTTAATCCTTCATTGGGCGGCACCGGGGCTTAGTGGTTAGCACTTTCAACTAGCACCACCAGCGTCTGGCTTCGATTCCCGCCTCTGTGTGCATGGAGTTTGCATGTTCCTCCTGTGCTTGGTGGGTTTCCTCCGGTTCCTCCGGTTTCCTCCCTCAGTCCAAAGACATGCAGATTAGGCTAACTGACTTTCCCCAAAATTGTGTGTGAGTGTGTGTGCCCTGTTATGGCTTGGCATCCCGTCCAGTCTCCCAAGTCTCCTGGGATGGAATGGCTTTAAAGGATAAAGCGGTATACATGATGAGTGAGTGAGTAATCGTTCATTCTAATGCTTATAAAAAAAATTAAATACTAAAAGAAAATTCACAATTTCCATTTCACATCATCTTCATGATTAGAAATAAATAGGCCTAAATAAAAATAATATCCTGAAGACATTCGAGTTTAATATCAAATGATGAATATGACAAGATCCTCAGAATGATCAGTTTTCTTTTTATTTGTGTTATTAATTTTTTTTTTGTTTCCTTACTGCTGATGAATGAGTTGCAGCTTGTGGCTTGGCCTCTATATTTATGTAAATCCTCTTTAAATACAGGTTTGTGATATCTTCACCCCCCCTCCTCCCCTGTGGAGGGTTTATGAAGTCACTGGCAGTTTTTTTTTTTCATGACTTCTAGCATGTTTCTATGATTAGCCAATGTTTTTCTTGGTCGACATGTTCAATGCCTGGACATTACAAATTCTTGTATTGGCTACTGTGTTTAATCTGGATTTAAAGATCAGGCTATTAAATTAAAAATCATAAGCTATCAATTCATGTTTATCATTTGATCCTAAACCCATATATGTTCAGTGTATAGCAAACTGCTGTTCCAATACTTATGGAGATGGTTACAGGTGGGAAAACTGCAACATACTATACCACCACAAATTAACACCATACTACAGTAGCTGTGTTGTTTCTGTAAAACACTCTTAAAGCATCTTAAATACATATTGTTATGATGTTTGTTATACCATATGCAGACACAGGGGTTTAGTCTGGACTTGAAAAATAATTACACATAACCTAATCCTAATTAGTGTACATAAGCTCCCATTACTTATAAGAAGCACAACAATGATACCAGATGTGCTTTGACTGTCCAAATGAAGTGGACTTCACTCCTTTACCCATTTTTAACTCTGAATCTTAACCAATGGCTCTGGATATTATATACTGTATATCAATGAGCAGCCGATTCAAACATCATATCTTGAAATTTTAAGACGTCTGAATCATCACACGATAAAGAGCACAGCAGTCATGATTAAAACCGGTCCTTACCGCTGTGCGTATAACCTCAGTCTCTCAGCACTGAGAATAACAATCATTAGAGAATTACTTCACCCAAGACTGACCAGAGTAATAATAACCGACTGCTAAAAGGTGACTCTTACTATTAAAGAAATAACAGCTTTTGACGTGTGTATGTGTGTGAAAGTTTGCTTGATTTAATTTTGGGCTGCAGTACATTTTCGGGAAATCTCAGCGACAAGTCGAGTCAAATTGGCTTTTATTGTCATTTCCAGTTTAGTACACAGTGAAACCAAACAGCGCTCCTCCAGGATCAAAGTGCTGCATACAACAGCATAAAGTGCAGCATAAATTATCAAAATTATCTAAGAACTATGCGATACTCTGTGATAATGAGTTACGGTGGGTTACCCCAGGCCTGATGTTCTCTGGTGGGGGCGTGGCTCAGCAGTAGCTCATTTACATACACCAAAATAAGGAATGTGGAAGAGGAGAGAAACAGATGGAGTTTTAAGGTATGACCAAGGTATGACGTTTCTGAGTGGTATTTCAGCTGCAGCATTAACAGACACTATTTGGGGATCTCTGAGAACTTGGTAAAGAATTTCAATGAGCATTCAAGTGAAACCAGGACTATAGTAGTGATGAAATTTCTCCTGAAACAAACCGTAAACCGATTGACATTTCCAGAAGAATGTGAGCACAATACGGTATAGTAAAGACTTTTAGCGGGCAGCTTCAGTAAAACAATTGAATGGTGCAAACATCTTAAAGAAGGACGTATGTACAGGTTCAGAGCCCACTGCAGTCGTTCACATGAACATTCACGAGTGAAACACCTGATCCTTGAAAATTAATGGATAACTTGTTGCCAACTTGCGGAAGAGATGCATCTGTCTGTGTGAACTGTACACACACAATCATTCACCAACACCACTTGCACTTTACAGGAACTCGCCACATCCCCCGTACAGTCCTGACCTCACTCCACGCAATTTCCTAATGTTTGGGCCATTGAGGGAGTTCCTGGGAGGCCAGAGTTTAAGATGTGAAGCAGGAAGTCTGATCGTAGCTCCGGCGAAAACTTTCGACTAGCACTAGTGAAACCCTAGGATAAGCACATTAGTGTAGCAGAGGATTATACAATATAGAGAAATAAAGACTTTCTTAACTGTTATTCTGCACAATCAAAAGTCCCGGTTCGACTTGTAAGCCACTTAGTAGAAGCAAAATAATTTGAGACCTTTAAGCTTTCAGACATGGGAAAGGTTTTAAAGTGATGAACTTCACAGTTTGTGATTTTTCTCTGCACAAGAATAAGATGCATATTTTGCCTTATTGTGTTGCGCAAGACTGCATTATTGATTGTTTTTAGTTTTTTTTACCTAGAATGTGAACGGTTTTGTTTCTTACTTAGCCAATGAACTTTCATCAGTGCACCAAAGTAGATAAAATGCATTCTTGTACTTCATCACGGACCACCCAAGAGCAGTACACAATCGAAAGGTCGATAATTAAGTTCCATGACTGCGATTATCCAAACCACCGTGTCCACTTCGTCATGGAGGATTACAGAGGATGAATCACAGCTCACTGTCGGAGACTCGGCTGACTCTCCACGGAAGAACGAGGATCATTCACACGGTCAATCATTAGCTCATAAATAATAAACTGTTTACAAGCTGACGATCAGAAATGATCGAGGGCTTTGGAGTGAAGCTCAGTTCTTCAGAACGCTTCCAGTTTCCATAGAAACTAAAGTTCTAACCAAAGCACGTTGCACTTTTATAAGTTATCAGGGCACACACTGTCCTAATCACCATGGTAAACGGCGGTGTTAAAATAGTCGTATTTGTCATCAGATTATATCAGGCAGTGTGACGCAGCGGATTACAGTAAGGGCCAATTAAGTCTCTCACTCAGAGTTCCCAGCAAATTGCACACGTTTAATCAAGTGTAAGTGATGTTAAAAATAAGATGAGATGTGTTACATTATCTTAAGAATTATTTGCCAAAATATTATATTAGTGTATGAACAGCTTTACTATTTTTCCTGTGTCAAGTTTCACTTACGCTCGGAAAGTAACCAGTAAACTCTACTCCAAGTTCAGTTGTCATGCCAACAAGCCGCCCATGCCATCAATGGTAAATAAGATACTGTAGTAGCTCATTACTTTGATCAGTCATCATAGGCAGAGTAAGTGGTTACATTTCCAACAATGACGAATCAATACGTCTGATCACTAATTTTAACCGACACAATTGTATTAAAGTGTTTCTGAAATTATGTAATGAACCAGTTTTCCCACTTCTGAGTTAATTTGAACACAATCACATGACCATTAGTCAAAATGCTTTCATGCTTAGCAGTACAAAATTCACTCATGTACAGGGTCATCAGCCAATCGCAGGAGCCTCAGGACACAATGCCGGTTATTCCCCAGACGGCATCCCAATCCATCATAGGGCCAAGCAGGCACTCATACTGTACAATTACGCAGATGCCCTTATCCAGAATGACTTGCATTTTAGTTTTGTTTTGTTTTTTCCCGATTTTCTCCCTAATTTAGTGGTGTCCAATTCCTCCCCGTCACTAGGGGGCTCCCACATTAAGGCTACTACAACCATTCAGCCGCGAGGGCCGAAGACTATCACGTGTTTCCTCCGAACCGCATGACGCCAGCCGACCGCATCTTTTTCGAACTGCTCGCTCACACACCGTTAGGGGCGGAGTAACACACTCGGAGGAAAGCGCTAGCCGCTCCTTCCGCGTGCGCGAGCTCACAGACGCCCCTGATTGGCTGTAGAGCCGTGATTAATGTGGGAGCACAAAGTACCTCTCATCCCTCCCCTCTGAGAGAGCTCGGCCAATCAGCTCCGTCTAGACCTCCGGCTGTGAGAGGTAACAGCGAGTGATAGGGCGAGCACTTTACCACTGCGCCACTCGGAGGCTAGCATTTCAATTTTAATCTCATCATACATCCGAACAGTTGAGGGTCAAGGGCCCAACAGGGACAACTTAGTAGGATTTCAAACTGGGACCTTCTGAACTGTAGTCCAATGCCTTATCCACTGGGCTACCCCTCACACACCCCAACATCTGTATTAATGACAGCACATTACTTATCAATCCAAATGTCTCTGTGTGCATGGAGTCTGTTCAGTATGAAGGGAGAAGTGTGGCAATATCAAATAAATCAATGTCATCAAATAAATAATTTACAATGTAATTCACTTATTAAATGTCCCATTATTTAATTTAATTACATTTTGAAATATGTCATTTTTTAAATTGCCATTTAAATGTTATTGCAAGTATTCATTTAATCATTCATTTGTTTCATGATTGATTGATTTCAAGCTCGCCAGTCAGTCATGCACTACGATATTATTAAATCTGTCAAAGTCCAATCAATCTCAGCTGGCGTGCTTTAATAAAGTTCCTGATCCACTCAGCTTTGGGCTGCCACCTGCCATTCATGGAAAAATTGCTTTTAAATATTTAAAAATGTTCAATAATCAATGAAAGATTGAATTAATTAATTATGTTTTGTAATGTTTTTTTTATTTTATTTTTTTATTTACTGTATTTATTTAAAATTCTCACATTCCAGCAGCCAGAATCCAAAAGTTTTTCCAGGTTGGGAAAAGTACGTTATCGTTACAGCTTTACCTCTGACCGCTCCAAAATACTCACACTGGAGACTCCTTCCAAAAATGCTAAATAAGTATCTATTGAAAGACACTTAACACTTAAAAAAAATGTCAAATTAAAAGAAAAATCTGTTTTTGTCCAGCATCCTGCATACAAGTCCCTGTGAAGGAGCCGTTACCATGGAAACAATAATGTGTTGAAATGGGTGCATTAAAAGAAACCTTACAGTTAGACGTACTTTCAGAAAATCAAACCAATCAGAAGCCAGAATTTCACACTGATCCTGCTTAAATAGCTACTGTATGTTGGTGCTTAATCGTTTAATGTGCTTAATATTTGAATTTAGATTACATGTAATATAAATAAATAAATAAAAAATACAACTTGTACTATGATCAATACTAAAAATCTAAATCAGGCACTGAGTAGGATCATATACGGCATTAACATGGTAACAGATGACGGATGAGAGAGTACAGTACTCAGTCCTGAAGAAGATGAAGGCTGGAGAAGCTTCTGGATCTGATGAGAGTTCACAGTTGAGAGGTGTCTGTGTGTGTGTGGTTGTGTGTGTGTGTGTCTTGCCTGGCCTCAGTGAACAGGCTCTGGAGGAGAGACACTTTCAAAACAGCTCTTACAAAACAACTCCCTTTGATTTCTGCACCGGCGAGGGCACAGAGGACATCCTGAAGATCATTTCTGATTTAATGAGGATTGATTAGTTCATCACCCCCCCCCCCCACCCCCACTACACACATCTCTGTTTCATCATGCTTTACTCCTGATAGCATCATCAAAGGCTTATTATGTCCGTGTCTGATCTCATCTCGCAGTCTCTCCAAGGCTACTGTACGTCCCTTCATCTGATGTAATTAGTTTTTAAATACAGAGCTGCTCTGATCTGTACAAGGTATATAAGGTGCTCGAGATTGTCTTGAAATTTTTTTCCCTAGACAGCAGCAAAGGCTTCGATCAGTAAATCAGGTCGTCTGCATGCCAGCGCGGGACGCTAACATGCCATGAAATCTTAGTCGCGGCTCGCATGGCTGCCGCCATTGACATCATCACACAGCCGTTTAACGTGCAGCCTGATCCCCTGTTAATCAGTGTAACCTTTAATCACTCGCATGAACCACAATCTTAGAAGCTTCTGCACTGTAGGAGCGGATTTGATTAGCCACATCCCTTTCTGGGGCCTGATTTTGTACACACATCAAGAAGGAATAAACAAATTCTACTCACTGGCCTTTTCAAAATACTATTGCTAAAAAAAAATGTTGGCCTTTTCTGTTGCCATGGAGACACTGACAATCCTTTTGCCCTTTGACACGCCTACACAACTCTGATGAGGTGAAAATGGGAGGTAAAAATGGAGGAGACTCCAAGTGCGTTATTGTCATATTCATATACTTTTATATATATATTCATCATAGATTACAGCAGTATCCTATTACTATTGTGTATTAAAAACTACACATTATACAGTTCTTTATATAGTATTGTATGATATATTTATTTTCACGTTTTTATTTATTATGACAAACCAAGGGTTAGGGTTAGTTTTGACTGTTTTGACTGTATTTAGCTTTTAATTATGGCAATATTATTATTATTATTATTATTGTGGTATTGTTTCAACAACCTTATGCAACCACCTAAGTCCAGAGTGACATTAATTTTTAGCTTGTGATCTTGTACTGATGACAGCTCACCCCTAAGACGTTCAATAGTTCATGTGTGATAATGATTCCTCATGCTCCCAGAACATCTCTCACACTCTTTCATAATCTGAGTCCTGGAATATTCTTTTGTCATCGGGTACAAAAAATATCTATACATGTGTTAACCTGGTCAATCAGGTCGTCAGCTGACTTTATTTATTGCTGCATAATGTTGCTGAGCGTAGACCTGAGCAACCCCAGATCATAACACTGCCTCCAGACGCTTGTACAGTGGACACTATGCATGATGGGGGCATCGCTTCATGTGCTTCTCTTCTTACCCTGACACGCCCATCACTCTGGAATAGGATCAATCTGGACTCAGAACACATGACCTTTTTCCATCGCTCAAATGTACAATCTTTATGCTCCCTGGCAAAAAGAAACTTTTCTTTTCCTAGTCTTACTAACAAGTGGCTTTCGTAAAAATACACAGCTGTTTAGTCCCAATCCTGAGAGTTCTCATCACAATGTGTATGTAAGGAAATGCTCTTATTTTAAGTAATGCAACGTCACCAAGCGTGTAAGTGATCATAGTCCCATCATAGTCAGTCTTTCGAGGTTTTAACAATTAATTGAAGGTTCTTAACTCAATTCCATTCATTTTAAATCTCCTTAGTTGTTTTCTTTGCTTGATGCAGGCCGATAATTTGATCCTTCTAAAAAAATAGTTCTTAGGGAAATCTTATTAACTGTTAATTGAACATTTTTTCGATTCAATTAAGATAACATTACATTTATCACAAATGCAGTCTAGTCATTGTTAGCACATTGTGAAAGCCAATCCAGATGTATCATGTTAAAAAAAACTAACTCAATCATTAAAAATCCTTTTGCAATTACAGTATGCTAGCACAGGTGTACATTTTTTGAAGCTTTTTGTAGACTAGTTAAGTATCTAGAGCATCAGCGTTTGTGAATACGAAATTATAATCTAAAAAAGTCAATTTAAGAATAACTCTCTTCTGTAACTGATCAGTCTATTTTTGTTCAAAGAAAGTAAAGCTTTTCCATGCAACAAATTGCCAACACTTGTTCCGCACAAGTGTGTGTATATACAGTACGCTCTTCAAAAAGCAGTACAAACTGGCTCTAACCAGGACAGAAAGAGAAGTGGGAGGCCCCAGAGCACAGATGAGCAAACGGAAAACTACAGCAGAGTCTCTAGTTTGAGGAACAGAAATCTCACAGCTCGTCACAACTGGCAGATTCATTAAATAGTTCCCACAAAACACCAGTCTCAACCTCACCAGTCATGAGGCGACTCCAGGATCCTGGCCTTCTAGGCAGAGTTGCAAAAGAAAAAAGCCATAACTGAGACAGGACAGTTAAAGTAAGAGATTCAGATGCAGTCACTACAGACATTGGAGAGAGAAAGATTGGGATTGAATGTTATGGACGGACAAATCTGAGGTGTTTGGAACACAAAAAAGAACATTCGTACCACTCGGGGAAAAAAAAAAAGTAGATAGATAGAACTTTTTCTCTGTGGGTGTCACACCGCCCCCTAATGTTCCATTTCAAAAATATATGATTGGCTCACTTCTTGTGCCTCAGAGGGAGCACATGATACTGTAGCTTTGACTGTCCCTGGTTGGTAGTAAGATGGGTAGAAATTAGCAGTGATTCAATTCAATTATAGTAAAATATTGATTGAAATATATCTTGAACATGACATGCAACACCATGTCATACACTGTGAATAGCACTTGATTGGATCCCCAATAACAGGACAATGGATGTGTCTTCCAAAGAACTTTTGTTTCACTTACTATACATCCCCCAACAGGACAACAAATCCCCACCAGGTGTAGTGGTACACAAGTGCCCTTACCAGCTCAGGGAATGAGTCAGTGGCACAAATGCATCACCTAAAAAGGCATCACCAAAGAGTCCACCAGCCACTCGTCCAGCTCCATGGTTGCTGTTCCTAAGCTTCATTGGACCACTGACTGTTTAATGACTGCACAAAAACGAAATCAAGCCCTAGAGTTTGATAACTGTCCATTAACAAACTTGGACGAGCTGGAGGAGAGCCTGTAATGGGAACAGTTTTTATTTTAACACTGGATCTAACCAAGGGTTACTGACAAGCATCAACAGCAAGGACCTAAAACTGCTTTCAGTCGAGCCAATGGACATGCCAGTATCAAGTTGTTAATCAATGTGGTACTTCCACCCGAGGGTCATTTTGCTACAGCATAGTTGGATGACAGACTTGTCCACTCACAAACCTGGACAGATCAGGTTTGATCAGATCTGTCTGATCTTAGAGAGGTCCTAAAAGAGTTGGGCTCAGAGAGAACAGCCCCAAAAATACTACCTGGGGCTAACAGGACATGTGGTATTACATGGTATTACTTAAGCCCTCAAAAAAAGAAGATCTGCAACCAACCAAGAAAAAAAGGTTTGTGTCTTGTAGGAGTTGGCAGGCAATTATTGTTGCTTTGTGTCCAATTTCTCATCCATAGCCATCCCATCTCTGACCTGCCAAGGAAGGCATAGCCGGAACAAGTGCACTGGACCAAGACGACCCTCACCAATTTGCCGATCCTTCACAATCCTGACTCCAGCCAACTCTTCACTGTCCACACAGACACATTAAGACAAAATGGGGACACAATACAACAGCAACGATGGTTACCTAGCACAGGAACTGCAACTATGAACATACACTACCGTTCAAAAGTTTGGGGTCACTTTCATACTCCATGATGGTTCCTGATTTTTATTTCTTTCTACATTGTAAAGGAATGCTGAAGGCGTCCAAAAAATGCATTAAT
>JAQMYJ010000015.1:22395889-22415625 GCA_030014305.1 Clarias laeviceps | reverse complement strand
GTAGAATGTAGAAAAGAAATCACTAAACAAAAACAAAGAAATTTGCAAGTGACCCCAAACTTTTGAACGGTAGTGTACATGTAGTTGGCATTAACACTCATCAACAATATAAGCCACAGTGACACAGAAAACCAGAACTTAAATACACACCCTATTCAGTGACAATCTCGAAACATTTTGCACGTGATTACATCACTACAGTACTACACGCGACCAGTGGTGATCGCTGGGAAGTTTAGGCCAGTGTTTCAAGAGTGCTTCCCTGGCAGCATTTCAACTGAATGAAGTGTATTACAGTTACCAAGACAACATTCTAGGAGTAGATGGAAATAAGGGGGGAAATCAAGGTGTTCTAGGTGCTCTGTGTCTTGAGAGTTCTTTGAGTAAGCACACATACGTAAAACACAGCCCATGTGCAGAAAGGCAAGCTAGTGGTCAAACTGAATCTCCGTCGTAAGACACAGCCTTTTGCAACTAAATCAGATCCTCCATCTCTTTTCCGCTTGTCAAAGTGTGGTGCAGCATCTGCTGGTTACAAAATGTATTGCTTTTCAGCAGAGCCTGAAAATGAGTAAGTGGAGGAAAGAATTTCTTATTTTTTTAATTCCATGTGTCATGTTTTTCTAACACCACAAATCCTTTTAACTAATTCATGTGAAATGCAACTTCCAAGGTTACAGGTGTATAAGATCAAGCACCTAGGCATGCCGATCGCTTCTCCAGACATTTGTGAAAGAAAGGCTCACTCTCAGGAGCTCAGTGAATTCTAGCGTGGTACCGTGATAGGCTGCCACCTCTGCAATCAGTCCAGTCATAAAATTTCCTCATTACTAAATATTTCAGTCGACAAGTAATTTTTGTTATAGCAAAGTGAAAGCAATTGCGAATGACAGCACTTCCAAAGATTTCCAAACTTCATGTGGCCTTCAGATTAGCTCAAGAACAGTTTGTAAAGAGCTTCATGGAATGGGTTTCCATGGCCGAGCAGCTGCATCCAAGCCTTACATCACCAAATACAATGCAAAGCATCGGATGCAGTGGTGTAAAGCACGCCGACACTGGACTCTAGAGCAGTGGAGACGTGTTCTCTGGCTTTAGGCTTGGCCCCTTAGGTCCTGTGAAAGGAACTCTTAATGCTTCAGCATACTAAGATATTTTGGACAATTTCATGCTCCCAACTTTGTGGGAACAGTTTGGGGACGTCCCCTTCCTGTTCCAACATGACTCCGCACCAGTGCACAAAGCAAAGTTTCATAAAGACATGGATGAGTAAGTTTGGTGTAGAAGAACTTGGCTGGTCCTAACCTCAACCCAGTAGAACAACTTTGGGATGAATTAGAACGGAGACTGTGAGACAGGTCTTCACGTCCAACATCAGCACCTGACCTGACAAATGCGCTTCTGGTAGAATGGTCAGCAATTCCCATAAACACACTCCTAAACCTTGTGGAAAGCCTTCACAGAAAAGTTGAAGCTGTGATAGCTGCAAAGGGGGCCAACATCATATTTGCACTGTGACCTATCCTGAAAAAAGAAGAAAGAAGTCATCTTCTCCTTCTTGTTCTTCTTGTTCTTCTTTTTATTATTCTGTTATCCTTCCAGTAGACCGAACACTTCACATTGGGCAGCATATCAAAGTGTTACATTCTGATGAAACACTTTGATGATTTATAGACACATCTTATCAGATCAGCATCCACATAAATAGTTACGCTGAAATCTCTAATTAAAATGATTTCAATCAGATTCGGAAGAAATATATCAGCCATATAAATGTAGCTCCTGTTTAATTCTTGATTCAGGATTTCAGTGAAGATGTTTATTTCACATTTATTTAAGGAATATCTAGTTGCAGTGTTTTACAAGAAACTGAATTGTAAAGTTTTTTGACCCACTTTTGTTACTTGTTAACATGACACGGTGTGATTTTTTTTTTGCAAAACTGACAAATGCATGTTGATATACAGTATGTAGGAAAATAACTACGTATCACTTCACCCCATTGTTGACTATTTTTCTCTCGCAGCATGCCCCTTGACTGACAGTCAGTGGTGCTGTAATAACCACAGGCACTCGCAGATCATTTACTCAGCAGCAAGACTTTATTACATGCAGTTACACACTCTGTCATTGCACGGGAGGCACTACAACGAGCCGACAATCGTTTGATAACCACTTTGGGAAAAACACAGCTGACCTCAAACATAGAGTTCATAGACATTTTTTTTTCTTTTCTTTTTTTCACACAAAGAGTCAACGTCCACATTCACGAGCGAAATGTCACACATCGGCGGTGGCTCTCGGACAAACTCATGCATCAACGGACTCATGCTTGCCACGGGGACTCAAGCTACACAGCAGCGATACCTGAGTGACAATTACAATCTGGTATGGGAAAATAAAAAATAAAAAAAATAAAAAACAATAAGCAGGGGATGTTTTTGGAATTCACGTTCCATATGCCACAATTTAAGGCAATCAATCAAACGATGGTGAAGTTCAGCAGCTACAGAGTCACAGATTTCCTAAATACACCGGCGAAACAGCACATAAGAGAAAAACTTCACGTGACTTAACAGGAAGAAGAAGAAAAAAAAGTTGATATCCATTCATTGAAGAAGTTCAGCTGGGTCAGGCACTTAAGACTGGAGAGCACTCGACAGGAAGTGCTGTCTCAGCAATAGTTTGACATCTTATTAAGTCTCCAAATACAGTAAAATAATGCTGCATGGTACTGTAAATACGATATATACTGTATTACTGCTGCCTCTTGCAACATTCCTTCAATGCTTTGATCATTCAGTGCCTTAATTTAGGAATTTTCCAGGAACTTTTAGCGACCGTCTAAGAAACAGTCGTGTTTTACAAGATCTGCTTTACTCGTTACAGAAAGCAGCGATTACGCACTCCACCAAATTAAAAATACGTGTACAGTACAGAGTTACTTCAGGACAAACACAAAGTCGTCGGGTTACACCCTGCTTCGTTTCCGCAACTCGAGCAACAGAGTGTTAACAACAAACGTTAACGATAGCATGCTTCGACATGGGCGTGGACGTTGCCAACAGAATCCACATCAGCTGTCACAACCATCTACTGGTTTTGCATACAACCTCTGTTTAGAATCACTTTTAATGATCAATTTATCGGTTTTTAGGTTTTCAAGGTCACTCTCAGTCACCGTTGAACGAATCTAATTTTATTGGCGCTTTCAATGAGCCTATTGCGTCACTGCAGCAGTTTTGAACATATGACACAAAAATCAAAAATTTGGTGCTTTTGTTTCCCGAAAAAAAAAAAAGAAAGGAATTAGAAAGCTGCAAGAGCTCAGCATACAATCTAACAACTTGCATGGAATGTGGATCAAGTAAAACCAGACAACAAAAACCGCCAAGTAATGGTGTACTTTACAGATCTACATGCTGTTGGGGTTGTAGCACAGCATGTTGAGCTGCAGGTTCTCGTCCCAGTGTCTAAGGATAATGAATAGCTGGTTGGCCGCCGCCTTCACCGCCGCCAGCTCTCGTCCTTCAGGCACCACCTGCGTGTCCAGCCACAGGCTCGCTTTCGCGGCGATCAGTTCCCATTCAATGAAGTAGCTGGCTGAGTTGTTCTCCAGCCACGCCAAGGCCACAGCCGTAGCCCACACCATGCCCTCGGGCTCCTGCTCCATCCTCTGCGCACCTCCGGGCGAGACCGGTGTCTCCGTGTTCCCTAAATCGGACCCCCGCCCGCTGTCGGATTGGGAATAGCTGGGAGAAACCGAGACCTCGTCCAAACCCGATGAACTGCTTCCGGTTCGGGGGCTGCGTGGCACAGAGTCCTCAAATTCTTCAAAGTCTTTAGGTGGAGGTGAACATCCGTGCTGGACCTCCAGACTGTCGGTTCTCCTGCTGCTGGAGTGAGAGAGGTGGGGGAGGCTGAGTCTGTGGCTGGTGAACGGCGACGTCCACTTTAGCTTGTCCATGGGGACATTTATGGCCTCGCACAAGGCAGCATCAAGGACGAATGCACCACAGGACAGCTGCAGAGACACCTGCAACAGTGAAGAGGGTGGATTAAGGAGAGTGGCTTTGACAGGAGGTTTAGATAAACATCATTCAGTGAGCTCTATCTCGTTCCCCACATGCACAGAAGCCTAGCCGAGACTACAGCTCGCTTTGGTGTGACAAGTTTTTTAAATTCTATTCCATTCATATCTATTTATTCTTATGTTTAGTGTGTGTGTGTGTGTGTGTCAGTGTTGATTTTGCAATTGCGCTTATAGCCCATGAGCATGACCTTTATGTTTTTGCTGTTTTTTTTTTCATGACATTTGTTTTTGTTTTTTTGCTGTTATATTTTTATTTTTGCATTTGTTTTGTTTGTTTGTTTTTTGTTGCTGTGCTTTTATGTTTGGAGGATTGCTTTTAACATTTTTAGCACTCAGTTTTGTTATATTTCTGGTTTAGATTTTTGCTATTGTGTTCTTGTTTTGGGGTTTTTGGGTTTTGATTCAATGTTTTTGCTTTTTTTCTGTTGTCTCCTTAGTATTTATTTTTTTTGTGGTTTTGCTTTGTTGTCTCTTTTGTTTTTGCTGCTGCTATTGTATTTTTTCACCTCCTTTGATTTTGTTTTTTTCCATGGTGTTTTGGTTTTGCTGCTTTGGTATTGTTTTTGCTATTGTGTTTTGTTTTTGGTTTCGTGTTTTTGCTTTTTCTTTTCGCTGTTGTGTTTTTGTTTATGTTTTCTGTAGTTTTTTCCTGTTTTTCCTCCTTTGGTTTTATTTTTGCCACTTAGATTTTTTTGCTGTTGTGATTAGATTTTTTTTCGTAGCTTGGGCCTTTGCTTTGGTGTGTATGTGTGTGTGTGTGTGTTTGTGTGTTTAGTTTTGTTATTATAACTTTAGTTGTGCTTGTGGTTATGGTTTTGGTTTTTGTGTAGTTGAAGCTTATTAACCATATTGTGCCTTAGGATGCAACAAAGTTAATAAGTTTGACTCCAAAAAAAAAAAAAAAGCTAAATAAATTAACAGCGTTTTTTCAAAAATCTAAAGAAGGGGTAAAAAAGAACAATCTGTAATGGCTACATTTCTCAAAACACATCCATGCCTACACTTTATAATTCATTCTTTTTCTGAGCATCATTATAGCTAAGTGCTGTCTGATTGTCAACATCCTTTCAGCCTGAAAGGACGAGAGACCAATTGACATTTAACTTTGGACTTGACAGTCGCCCTCTATGAGAACCTACGCCATCAAGCACTTGGTGTGAGCCGACGTAATTTGTACAAATTCCTCGAAATTTTACATACAAGACTTTTCAGTGGTAGACAAGTAAGACACAGAAAATAAAATCCTGTCAAACTGACAAGAAAGAAAAAGTTTTCCAGAAATAAACTCTGGCTGAAATGAAATATCCAATAATAAGGATCAGCACTGAAGCCGTCAAAATCATCACTCTATTATAAAAAAAAAAACATCTAATTCTAAAAAGAACAGCATATACTGTAATTGGTCAGAGCGTGCTTATTATTATTATTATTATTATTATTATTATGAGAAAAAAAACTATTTTATGGAAGAACTTCTTACTATTTATTACAAGTAATATTGCATCTCATTATTCCAAGAAAATTACAGCTTTGAAAATGTCACTAGGCTTAGTGCGTTGTTATGTAAATCACATACTTGGTATAAATGGTATTTTCTGATTTTTACTCAAATGATTATGCAAATTATTGCAAATTATGCAAATTATTATTCTCTGACACACAAGATTGTCTGTAATAAAGACATCTAATTAAAAAAACTGTAATATAAGTTTTTTTCTAGCAAAACTAGATGCTTTAAACTTCCAGGTTTTAAGCAAAACAATACATCTTGTATTACACAGTGGCTGCTGTGAGTTGTTTAAATGTGTTCAAACAGTTTTTGGAGAATGTTGAAGCCAAGAAAACAGTGTTTACACTCCGTTACTCCAATTGCAGTCACTCTAGTGTAATAAATGACAGGTGTATGTTGCTTAGCACCCATAATATATTCTGTAAAACAGGACATTATTATTACTGGATGTTGTTCAAACACCATGTTATATAGGTAATGTATAAATAAATGGTGTCTTTTTAGCATCCTAGTGATTTAAAGAAAACATGCTCAAAACTTTTTCAGGTCGTGATATTACTTGCTTTATTAAGCAATAATTAAGATGGAGTTACTTCATTTTGCTGTGAAACTATTCACGTGTAAACAAATTTAGATATATTGATTGAAAAGAAAAGTTAAATGGAAAATTGCAAGAAAAAAATTGTGTGAGAAAAATATTTTTTTTGCAAGAAAAAAATATTACTATTAATTAAATCAGTTAATTTCTGAGAAACCAAATATTTCTGTTTATCACATTGTATATTGTTTTGTACATATGTATTTGTTTAAATTGTATATATTTTATGACTACCATAGTGCAGTGCAGAATATTTTGTATGAACATTTTATATTACAGTATATTTTGCTTTATCACAAATAAAACTCTCCCTCAGATTTCCTTAAAGCAGTAGAGTTGTTTTTCTTGGTGCTTTGTTTTCCTAACGCTCATGTTCAAGAGCTAATTTCACTCCTCTACACCGCAGCCGACTTCATGTTTACCTGAGCATTGCTGCTGTCGCTGCCTGGATCCTAGACAACGCTGTTCTTACAGGATTTTATAAGCAGCCTTTACTCTTGGCTTATTATTGTATGGCTTGAACCATAAGCAGACATCCAAGTGCAATAATCTACAGAAATCTAAAAAAAAATTACACCTAGCATTAAGCAATACTTCCTGTTTCTAAGGGAAACATGTTTGCTAATTAGTTGATGCTAATAGTGTAAAAGTGTGTTTATTCTCAGGTGAAGATAAAGATTATTTATTTATTTATTTATTTATTTAACAGTCAAAATCCGGTAAACAGAGTTGTAGCAAAATCCCCAGTGATAAATTACCAGCGTTTACATTGTTCCAATGGGATAAACATCTTAAATCAACAGTGAAGTATTTACTGTTTATTTATTCAACCAATTCCATTTATTCAACAAATTTATAAACAAATTGTAATGCTAGCTAAACATTCAGCTTAACTTTAGTAGAAAATAATTATGCAGTGTGTATAAATAACTTGATGATGCTTTTGTTTTGTTGTGATCACCCAAGTGAGAATGGGTTCCCTGTTGAGTCTGGTTCCCCTCAAGGTTTCTTCCTATTGTCATCTCAGGGAGTTTTTCATTGCTACTCTCACCCTCAGACTCGTTCATCAGGGACTAACTGATCGCTATAATCTATTTCTATATATGAATTAATCAATAACTTAGTTACAGTATATAGCACTTATTAACAACTACAAGTTGACAAAAATGTAAAATAAAATCAACACAAGCTGTTGAAATAAATTAAACATGTAAATTTAAGAAATTAAGAAGATTAAGAAATAGATATGTATAAACAACAAAACAGAAAGTGTGAAACAGAGTATTAAGAATACAGCTCAATCAGAATTAAGAATAATAACATAGGATAAAAACAGAATATTAAGAAATAAAAACAGAACTTCGGGAGAATGTTATTATAAATAAAAAAAAAAACATATTATCTAATTTCTATAAATTAAAATATAGCATAAATAAAAGCATTTTTAATTTGGATATAAAAGATGCCAGATCTGAAACTCATTGAATTTTAAGTGTTCGCGAATTCCATAGTTTAGGAGCCGCTACCGCAAATGCCTGATCACCAAACCGTTTGCATCTGGATCTTGCCACGTCCAAAAGAAAATTGGCCAAATTATCGGAGCACTATTAGGAGGTCTGTTAAATAAGATGGGGCCAGATCATGTAAGGCTATAAAAGCAAATGTTTCATTTTGTATAGCTGCAGCAGAACTCTCTGCCTAACTTATTACTATTAATATTTGCATGTGTTTTACCATACAGTAAGTAGTAAAATCCTCTGGACATAGACTAGAGTATAAATTGAGTGCTTTGGTTATTTAGCACTATGTTTAATCTAGCTTTAACTAAATCCTTTTTTTATATATTTTATTCCATTTTAAACTGTAATTATTTTCTTTTGTTGTTTTTTGCTCGAGCTATTAACACAAGCGAGACTACAGTTTCACAGAATAAAACAATACGAACCAAAGGGATGTAGTCCTTGTTGTCATTATCAGTGTCTCCCACTGAATCAGCTTTGCTCTGTGCGCGGCACATGAAGCCCCGAGCTGCTTTAGTCAGGAGCCGTGTTCTGGTGAGACTCAATCTGAGAGAACAGAAGGAAAAACATCTAATAAAATGCCACCAAAGGCAAACCTCATTCCTCACAACATGAGTTTCTGGAATCATTTTTCTTCAAACTGGTTCTCATTCAGTAAACAGCAAACTTGTAGATTACCTTCAGCATGAGCCTTGAGAATTCAGTAGTGAATATATATTGCACACAAGTGGCTGAACTACTGAATTTCAGATAATATCTTTGAGGAATAGACATTCTGCTCACGGCCAGGGCAGACATTCAGACCAAACAAGTAAAAAAAATAAATAAATCACTGGTTTTAATAGGTTCTCAAAAAATACATAATAAAATATAATAAAGCAAAAACATTGTAAACATATTTTCCAGCTTACATTAAATATAATAATATCAAGACATTCATAATACTGTATATATCTGAACATAAACTTATAGGTGTCTCATGTGTGTAACTAGTTCTTTTTGGCAGGACCTTGATTGGACGTCATAAAACAGATTTCAGTGATTTCAAACAGTGTAAAATAACTTTTGATGTTGATGTAAAAAGTTTTTTCTTACTTACCAAATTTGAGTGACCTTTGACATATTAATGAAACAATACCAGATAGAAATAGTGGAGACGTTCAAACAATTGACAATCTTTAAATGATGTCTAAAAACCTACTGTATCTCTGATTCTTCAATATTTGGGTGAATTTCTCACCAATAAATAAATAAATAAATCACTAAATAAACCTCCCAACAATGTTTGACTGGTACTTAGTTAGTAACCTAGTAACCCAGTGTAACAACCCATCAAATGACGGAAAGCACTTTTGTAAGTCACTCTAGAACGTCTGGCAAAATGAAAATGTGAATATACTGTAAATGACTCCAGGATGTAATGTAGCTTCACGACACAGCAGGGCTGAGATACAGCACAGAGCACAAGATCTAAACATAGTTATGTTTTGTCCAAAAAAGAAAATAAATGAAAAAAAAAAAGAAAGAAACTGTGTGTGTGTGTGTGTGTGTGTGTGTGTGTGTGTGTGTGTGTGTGTGTGTACTGTGAATTATCTTTTAGGCTCCCATGCATAAGTGTGACATTGTTGTGAATTAAACTTACAAATATCTGGCAACTGAGTAAATGCTTTTCTACAGCACCTACATAATACATGTATAATGTATAATGGTCACATCATATACTTTTTTTTCTAATTATTTTGCTAATTTTCTAAATTGTATGAAATTTACTAAAATGATCGAACAAACGATCAGATAACTTTATTTAATTTGTTCAATCATTTTAACTAATTCATTCGCACAATTTAGTAAAAATAAGCAGACAAAACATCTGGCAAACAATAAGAAAAAAGTAAGAAAAAATTATGTTTTTTGTAATTTAATTCACTTTAATGAAATTTTAATTAGAATTTTGGAACAAACTGAAAAACATTCGATTTTTTTTCTTATTCATTAATTGACTTTAAGACGTAAATTATGCAAACAATTTAGTAAAATAACCAAACATACTAGAAAAATATTCTGATAATTTTAACTAATTTATTCACTGATTCAGTTAATGACAAACACAATTTACTAAAATAACAAATGAACTATAAAAACATTCTGATAATTTTATCTAATTCATTCATTTATTTAACTCATGCAAATAACTGAGATAAACAAAGAAAGTCAAAAACAATCTGATAATTAATTAATTAATTCATTCACTCATTTTATTCAATCACATACATAATTTAGTAACAAAAATAAATCAGATTTTATTTTTCTAATTGGTTTACTTGTTTTCCTTAATCATGGATTCAATTTAGTGAAACAAGAATGAACTAAAAAAAAAATCAGCAATTTATTTTCTAATTTATTTTTTGTTATATTTAATGGTGCACACAATTTAGTAATACAAGCAAATGAACTAGAAAAATTATCAGATCTTTGTTTTTTTTCCGAAGCCAGTCAATCATTTTACCAAACTGTGTATGTGAGTCAGTAAAAAAATAAAAATAAATGAATATGATGTGAACACTCAGAGGTGGCGAACTTTTTGTGCAACAAATGGAAAGCATCTTGGATTTGCTTCACTGTGAAAATGAAAAACTTGGCAAATAGAGATATCTTAAATCTAGTCACATAGAGCTGAGGTTAGCCGAGTCGAGTGGAATGGGACTATTTTTTTCCACTTTCCTCTATTCTCTCTTAAAAATTGAGTGACATTTTCAAGCAGAATGAAATGCACCAAAAAACTGGCAATGTGTCAATATTTAATTCCAATATCTCTCTCCCACACTGTGTGGTTCTCCATCTTTGCATCAATCCATGACGCAGAACATGGTCTTTCTTTATCTCTGTCCCTCAGACCCACCTGGCTGAAAAGAGGCTTTCCACTGATCTCTGCATATGGTCCGAGGTCACCGTCGGGCTCCTCTGAGAGGCTGAAAGAGACAGAGCAGGAGCGACAGGTCAGGTCTGCTTGTTCCTCAAGGTTAGCACCAGAGAGGAAAATGTTCAGTTTAAATGTGCTGTAATTTAAACAGCAGCACTACACCCCGTGGAGTGTGTGTGTGTGTGTGTGTGTGTGTGTGTTCACTTAACAGTGCTTTCAGGATTATTACTGCTGTGGTGCCTGGAAACCATACCTTCTGTAAAGCTGAATCGTTCCCATCCAGCTGATGGAGGAGTACTGCAAGGGGAGGCTTTGTCTTCACCTGGGTACATTAGATAAGATTAAATTAGATTTTATTATTATTTTTTTTATTATTATTATTATTATTATTATTATTATTATTATATTATTATTATTATTATTATTATTATTATTATTATTATTATTATTTTATTATTATTATTATTATTTTTTATTATTATTATTATTATTATTGTTATTATATTATTATTATTATTATTATTATTATTATTAATTTATTTATTTGTTTGTTTATTTTTAATATAGATAAAAATATATAGATACAAGTCTATATTTTTCCCCAATTAAGCTCAGGTTAACAATAATGCAATATACAGTACATGTGCGATATACATATGTGTTCATGAATGTAACAGATATTTTATGAAACACTTTTTTGTTTATACTATGACACTTTAAGTAAATAAAGTTAAGTTTCAATAGTGGCCAGAAGGGATGTCATGACAGTTGAAGATGATCTTACACGTTGGCGTTATTTGCTCTTCTCCCTCAGCCAGGCAGCCGGACTGCGAGTGACCCAAACTGGCCGAATAAACCCGGCTCTTCCTGCTTCCTGAACGATGACTCGAATGCGAGCTACCCTTCCGCTCCTCCCCTGAGAATAACCATGGACAGATATTAGCATTGACTATTTAGGATAATAAGTGTTTGCATTTTAAAGATAATAATTCCTGCATGCTTTCTACTTTTTCAATGATGTTTTGAAAGTCAGATCAGCTGGCAGTCTTCCCTTCTGCTTCTCTACGGGGAATAAACAAGGACTGCTGCAAACATCCACTAATTAGCATTACTTGCCAATCTTGAGCACACAAATCAGGAGATTTCCCAAATCCAATCAAAAGAGTCCTCTGGCCGGCAAACTTAAAGATTTTGAACACAGCTGACCTTCTTGCAAATAAGATTTCGCTAATTAAAGGCATTCATTTCCTGTGGGTTAAATTGTCCGTAATACGCATGTTCATAAAGTGACACGAGGAACTAAAACAAATTGTTGCTATTTGCAAATGTTGTGCTAGCTTATTAGATATGGTCACTTTAACAGCTTTTCTTGCTTTTATTAATCGTACTAATATACAAGGGGCTGTTCAAGTCAAACCAGGACTTTTAATTGTGCAGAATAACAGAACACAGTTAAGAGAGTAAAAACTCCCTTCATGTCTCCTGCTACACTAATGCACTTATCCCAGCGTTTCACTAGTGCTTGGATACCATCAAGATACTGTAGAACGTTTTCATAGTATATCCAAGCCATGATCAGACCGTCTGTCTGATTCACGTCCTGGCCTCCCAGGAACTCCTTTAATGGACCAAACATGTGGAAATGTCTTGGAGCGAGATCATGACTGTATGGAGGATGTGGAAATAACTCCCAGCCGTGTTCCTGTAATGTGCAAGTGGTGCTGGTGAATGATTTTGTGATTACGGTTCCCGCAGACAGATGCGTCTGTTCAGCAAGTTGTCAACAAGTTATCCATAAATTAGGCCCCCAAGTGGCGCAGTGGTAAACAGCTTTTCGCAAACAGTTCAAAAAGATGAGGTCACATGGTTTGAAGGAAACACATGATAATCTTCGGCCGTCCCTGACCGGTAATAGTAGCCTTAATGATTATGGATTATTGGATATGACCAAATTAGGGTAAAAATCAGACAAAAAAAGTTATCCGTCAGTTGTCAAGGATCAGGCAGCTCCCTTGCTCACAGGAATGACTGCAGCCTGGATCGTCATTCCTCCTGGACATACAGTATGGCCTTCTTTAAGACATTTTCACCATTCAAATGTTTTACTGCGACTAAGAGACTCATCTCTGTACACTGTGCTTGAAGTCTTCCTTAAATGTGAATTGCTTTTATGCCTTTATTCACTTTATTAAGTCCCAGTTTGACCTGAACGTTCCTTGCATATTTATCCCAGTTAAATGTTCATTTGAAGCTACAGACAATTGAACTTTCTAATAAAAAATTGGAAAAACACAATTGATTAAAAAATATTTTACAGCATATTAACAACAAATTGGATGCGATAGAGATTTGACTCACCGGAGTAAATGTACTCAATAGAAATGGGTAAATATTCATTGCTGTCTAGATCAACGGGCACAAAGGCTGTGTATTTGCTCAGAATGTTGCAGGCTTTGCTAGTCTGCATAGCGTACGCCTGATATCGCCTACCAGAACCTGATAGAAATAAGAGCGACAAATGATTCCTCACACCATTGTTTCGCAGCTTTAAGATACCAAACCTCTACACTTGATTAAGGAAAGTGCGTCATCACATTACATACCATGCTCAATCTCACACTCCTTGCCAGCCATCTGCTCGAAGTCCTGAATAATTGACCTTGCAGCAAGATGATGGAAGGTTTCGTTCCAGAGATCCTCGTGAACCTTTTCCTCTCGCTCTCGCCCTTTAAGGTAGGGTTCGATGTCGAAGCTTACCTCCCATTTCATGGGTTTTCCACACAGCAGGCCCGTGACGACTGCCTTGCAGTCTCCTTTAGTTTTGTTCACAGACTTGAAGTCTGGAGCACTCGGGTCTTGCGGTGTTTCCGCTTCACAGAGCTGATGAGCGTAGCCATCTGCAAAGCAAACAGACAGCAAGTAAACATCTGAACATCTTACACGAGTCCATTTAAAAGCTTATAATTAGAGGGAAATAACGAGTGTGTGGAACAATTTACTTGCATGACTTATGTGTCATGAGGGGTGTTCAAGTCCAAACGGTGACTTTTGATTGTTCGGAAAAACAGAATATGAGAGTAAAAACTCCCTTTATTTCTCTATATAATCCCCTGCTACACTAATGCACTTACTGTATCCCAGGGTTTCACAAATGCTTGAATACCATCAAGAAAAGAAAATTCAGTACGCCAGAGCCAAGATTGCATTGTCTGATTGACATTTGAAACTCTGGCCATTAATGAAAAAAAAGGCCTGGTTTGATCACCAAAGGCGTGCACCCCATTTTTCCAGGATTTGCTTTGGAAATTTTTTTTTTTTAAATAACCATCATGAAAAGTTGTCTCTAAATAGCATATTGTGGTTTATTATGTAGTTTCACCTTTGCATTCTCATACCTCTGTTGCTTCCACCGGCTTTCACTACCAGTTAAGGGAACAAACAGCAATCATACCAATCAGGCTTTATTTTAAACTCATGCTGTGTTACAAGACCACACTGAGCCATTCAAACCCCAGGCATAACCGCATCATTCAGCGCATTCATTCTAATGCTATTGATCTGTTTCATTATGAATAGACTGACCGGCTTCTCCTGTGCTGCCCAGGGAAGGGCTGTCGCTGGAGGATTTGGAGCCGTGCTCCTTGTTTAGGCCACGGGTGGCTGCCTGCACATCAGGGTTCACCTGGATTTCTTCTGGTTCAGCGTCTCCTCGGGGTTCGTCATGCAGCGGGCGTCCGTGCCCTTTGGACAAAGTGGCACTCAGGCTGGCCAGCTGGGGCTGCATGTGAAAAGCATACAAAAACAGTTATAGCATTTTGTGTGTTGATTTGCTATGGCCTAAAGCAGGGAGTCTGCGAGTTGTAATATTTCAGAAAGTTCAGTTCGCACTGCGGATGGAAGCAGTCAGAAAACATTTTCCCCAAGGAAAATTGTAATGTCAAACAGGCTCTGCGAACAGACGATTTGGACCGTCAACATCCGATGACAAGGAAATGATGACATCACGATGGAATATCAAATGCCCCTAACACAATGTTGTGAAAACCAGACGTGATGCATTTGAACAATACTGTAAGACATGCTAAGATTAACCTCACTGTAATATTTCCCAAAGAAAATGAAACAGAGAGGTACAGTTATGTTGAAAAGTACTTCTTTTAATTCTTTGTTTTTTTGTGTAAAATCATAATAAAACCATCTGATCATAGCGGGTCTTTGTATGAGGCAAATACAACCTCAGACATGTAACCATATATAATCTTTTTCACTGTGCCATTATTTAGTTAAGAAGAATGAAACTAAAAAGAGAAAAGCACAAAAAATGCAAAAGTTACATCTCATGACTCTTACATGACTCTCGAGGCCTTAAAAGCACAATTAGAAGAAGACTGAACAAGCACATTTTGTTTGCAAGGGTTTGTTAGGATAAAGTCTCGTCGATCTAAAAAGAACATGGAAGCACAAATGAGATGGCAAAACTGCATCTTAACAAACCACAAGTCATCTGAAAGAATAATGTACTATGGAAAGTTGAGACCAAAGTGGAGCTGTTTGGCTCTAATGGCCCAGTGCCATGTTTGAGGGAAAACCAAACAGCATTTCTGCAGTACACCTGATACCATTTGTATTTTGTTTTATTCATTCAATGTTATCTCAATGTCAGTTTATCAAAGTCAATCTAACTTTCAAAAACAACATTTTCCCAATGGTGTCCCAATGGTAGCCGTCATTGCAACGTCAATGCAGCTATATTACAATGCTCATCCAACGTTAAACTCCTGTTAGGCTAGTAAAGACTTTTTCCTGTTAGCAAACGAGGGAAATTATTTAGTTTTAATAAAGTTCCAGTTCCTTCCATTCCATAAACCAGTGTTTCCCAAGGTGTGGGTCGTGGCCCCCAGTGAGCCATAAGGGTATTGTACTGTAGGTGGCTCGTGAAACATCACTTATAACAAATATGGGGAAAAAAATTACATTTAATTTTAAATATTTATATTTAGGTTTAATTACGTATTTAAATTTAAAAAGTAACCAGTAGTAATAAAACAAAGCCATGGAATTTAAACAATATGATATGCTGTATATACCATAGTCTTGTGATTTTCACATGTTCACATTTTAAATTGGACCATAGCCTTGGTAAGTTTGGAAATTGCTGCCTTAAACTAATGATTATTCTGCTTGCTTTGTTTACATTTCAAAAGTACAGTGAGCCATTTTAACATTCTGGAGTTCATGGCCAGAAAAGTTTGCAAAAGATATCAGATAAGCAGAGTGCATGAGACCGAGACTTCTGTATAGTTGACCACAACCTATTTGTTAAACGTAGTATTCAGAAAGTGTTTACTTTGCCGAAAAGATGAGAGGAGATTTTGCACATTTTAAGAAATTCTTTGTATTAGAGAAAGTGGAAAAAATATGATGTGGAAAAATCAAACCCTCCTTACACTATATGAAGCGATGGCACACACAATATCAATTTTTTAAATTGTTGTTCCTTATTTAAAAAATAAAAATCAGACTAATAAGTTATTTTTATATTTTCAATATTTACAGTATTTAACATTTCTCAGCGTCTTGCTCATTTCTTCTTACTGTCCATGTCATCTAGTGCTAATTGAATATGCATATTGATGTTCCTTTCATAATAAAACTCCACTTCCTCTTTAGCACAAATTCTTCTTATCAGATCTTTTTATAATACAGAACATACTGTATAATACACCAAGAAATAATGAAGCAGACACAGTAACAGCGACAGTGTGATATATGAATAACCATTAATTACGGTAATAGTGAGGTATTAACAACCTGTGACCTGTTGTGTTGAATATTATCTCATCATGGTATGTAGTACGAATAAATCAGGTAGATTATATCTGTGTTTCATTTTTCATGTCACCATTTTTCTCTGTTCTGGAAAGTGGTCACTGGGAAAGGATGGCTGCAACAAAGATCTTGGGTTAACAAGATACTTGTGAGTGATGTAATGTTCTCTCACCCACTATAAATTCTTATCAAGAAGTCTTTGAGGTTGGTGCATGAGATAGTCCTTGTTAGGATGGAGAGAGAGAGAGAGGACGAGGAGGTGGAGGAGGAGGAAAATCACATCCTTGCTTTGTATTCTTTATTGCATTGCAAGTTCCTCTTTTGGGTCGGGCATATTTTTGTCACCTCATTATCTTTTCACTGCCACGGCAATTGCAGCACTGACAAATCTTGCCATGACAGCCAATAAACCTCTCTCTCTCTCTCTCCCTCTCTCTCTCTCTCTTTTTTTTTTTTTACATGTCAACTGAACCAAAGGAGATTTTGTATTACCGGGAATGTGGCCATGCACCACAGGAAGTCATTACCAGTGTCTACCTGGATGCCAGTCTGTCTGAGACGCGTGAATTACTTTTCCAAAATTTAAATTCCAGTCTTGACTTAATTGTCCTGGGGATGCTCTGCTTTACCAAATGGGTCAAACTGTATTTGTGTATTGATGTGACAGAAATAAGAATGGATTGTCCTGAGTCTGGAATTGAGTTGGGAAGTGAGATCAAATAAAAAGTGGAGGAATCCTCAGGATTCTTTAATCTTTATCATCATACCAGATGCTTGGCTGCAACAGATGGCACTGTGGAGATTACAAAAGGAAATTTTGACATCAATGAGAACTAAAACCCTGAAAGAGCATTTATATTTGAAGACACCAATAAAAGCCTTTAGCTGTTGAGAAAAACATCAAACATTAAAAATCATTTCTTACATTACTGAATGTGTGTTAGTAGCATGTTTAGTCTTTCCATCCATCCATTATCTATGGTGCTTATCATGTGTAGGGTCACAAAGGGCCTGGAGATTATACCAGGGAACTTGGGGCACAAAGCAAGGCACAAGCGCACACACACACACACACACCTACACACACACACACACACTCACCCGTGGGTGATTATGAAACACGTATCAGCCTACACTCAATGTCTTTTGACTGTAAAAAAGACCTTAAATCCCTAAATCATGGAGGATTGGTAACCACTAAGCCGTGGTTTTAGTAAACAGTCTTAATGACCTGGAAAGATCCATAGCACAAGCATAGCTTAGTCACAAAAACATTTTACAATCACCAAAGGGAGTTTATCATCTTGAGATCATCATCTCAATGATGAAGATTAATGTCCTTTTAACTTAGTCACAGAATTTAGGTAATTTACTCTTTAACACACTATCAAGTGTATGATTTTTTTTTTAAAAACCAAATCTTGATTGATACTGTTGTAAAGTTTGTCTTGTACTTGATTTGTGGTCATTAACGTGCCGTTTCCAGTAACTCATTTCCAGTTTCAGACGAACCACACAGTGAACTATGAATCATTCGAACATAAAAAACATAGAACTTAAAAAGCATGAACTAGTGAGAGACAGGTGCAGATGATCAGGCCGGTGATTAGTACAGTATACATTAGTGATGCTGAATGCTGAGAGTGTTTGGGACAGACGAGAGGGGGAATGAGGTCACTGCTGAGGTTCTTACATAAACGATCAAATTTTAAATTGTATGTTTAGGCACTTTGCTGTAAAACATTTGTTTGCATTTCTGTCATTCGTTATACATGATTAATTCGATATGATGAACAGAATGACTCCAGACTCTTAGACAGTACTGAGTGTCCTCTAATAAACTCTTTTCCAACAGGAAAATGTTTGTATGGTAGAAAAGCAAGAAACATATTACATTATACCCCACTTTTGAGACAGAAATCATAATGACACACTAGCCTTATACACTTACTTACAAAACTGCATAAAGTGTACTTAAGACCACTGATGCATTTTAAATAATAAAGGGCCATTAAACTTAATATTAACTATGTTTAGTTTAATACGGTTAATTGCTTTCACTAGTGGATTTTTTTAGTTACATAATTTCTGAAAGCATCTTTGTTTGCATGTATCTACGGTAAGGCTTTTGCACAGTATTGTATCTAAAAATCAGACACACACTGTATCAATACAATAAATACTTATACACTCGCAAATTATATTTTATTTTGGTACATTAATGTGAAAGCCTCGAGTTCAATATATGAACTACACTGCCCGGCCAAAAAAGTCACACACTCTCCTAATTTGTTGGACCGCTTTTGTTTTGATTAGGGCACATATTCGCCTTGGCATCGTTTCAATAACCTTATGCAATGTCACAACAATTTTTTTTTAAATCCAGAGTTGCATTAATTTCCCTCCAAGATTTTGGACCACTGATTTTCCAGCAAGACTCTCGAAGACTCTGACTAGGGTTAAAGTCTGAACTCTGTGGTGGCCAATCCATGTGTGAAAATGATGTCTTGTTTACTTGTTTACAATTTGAGCCTAATGAATCCTGGCATCATCATCTTGGTATATTTCCATTTCATAAAGAATAAAAAAAAAACATTGATGGAAAAATTTGGTCATTCAGTATATTCAGGTCATCTGGCCTCATTTTTTGGGCACTGTGATGCTGGACTTTGACCTGACTAACAGAAGTAACACTGGTTCTGTAGGTACTAGGCATGATGTGTGCTTGCTTCACCCACCTCGCTTCTTACCCTTTAAATCTGGACTCATTAGACCACATGTCCTTTTTTTCAATGTTCCACAGTCCATTCCATCCTTCCTTACCTGGCCTCGCTGATAAGTGATTTTTTTAAGGCTACACAGCTGATTAGTCCCAGTGCAGTGAATCCTTTTGCATTGTGCATGTAAAAATGCCTTTACTGTCGCTAATAAATATACAGTAGAAATTAGTTCTACTGTTGTTGGTTATGATTTGATTTCACCAAATGTTTAAGTGATCTCCGATCATGATCATAAAAAATTTTTTACGGCCACATTTCGTCTTCAAAGATGGTGGTTCAGCACTATCCTTCTACTGAAATAGAGTAACATCGTTGCCACGACCACAGGATATGTCTACTAACATGATTGTTGTCAGCTGAACCATATTAACCACTTTAGTAATTTCCCAGTGGAAGTTTAACCTTCATGGATAGGATCAAGAATGAGTCCATCAGAGGAACAACCCATGTTAGATGTTTTGGAGATAAAGTCAGAGAGGCCAGATT
>JAQMYJ010000015.1:22374671-22388686 GCA_030014305.1 Clarias laeviceps | reverse complement strand
GCTCAATGTCCTTTAAGACAGTCAACCAATGGGCCGCGATTCGTGTCTCAGATAATAAATAAATTGGCCTAATAAACTTTTTTTTTAAATATTAAATTATGACTGACAGTCCCAGCCCAAAAATGTGCGTCGGCCCGGCGGGCATTGCCCGGTATGCCCTATGGTCAGTCCAGGGCTGCTTTCCATGCAACTTCAATCTGATTTATGCACATGCATTAAAATCTGTAAATGTTCAATCCAGAATGCATTTAAAGCTCAAAAAGGCCAAAGAGTTAAAAAAGTATAAAACTGACACAGCGCTCCATTTACAGCACTGTGGAAAAGTCACCACACATTCCGCACATTTCTATATACATTGCTTTCCAAAGGCCAGAATTTCTTATATTTTAATGTACAGTAGTCCTGAGGAAAAGTTCTCTAGCCTTCTTCAAGGATTTTTCTTCACTCTCTTTTTTTTTCCATCTCTCATTTTCAGTCCACTACCTGAGCAGCTTCAGAGGAATGTTTTTTTGTTTTTTTGTTTGTTAAACCACACAGTGACCTACAGTATGAATCATTTAGGCATAAAAAAAAATCCATCTAATTTAAGGAATGAACCAGTGAGAAACAGGTGCAGATGATTAGTATACTGGTGATGCTGAATGCTGAGTGGTTGGAACTGACGAGAGGGGAAATGAGGATGCTGCTGAGGTTGTTAGATAAGCAACCATTTATTTCTGGAATTTCCTTTAGGGTCAATAAAGTCTGTCTGTCTGTCTATCCATCCATCCATCCATGCATCCATTTAATCTATCTTTTAAATTCTATTTTTGTGCAGCCTGTCGCAAGAAAAACATTTGTTCAAATTTTTCTTTCCTTTAATCTACATCAATGATTTTAATTCAATGTAAAGAAATGTGGGGACGTCTCAAGACTTTTGCACAGAACTGTACATCGATTTCTTGAAGTTGATCGGACAAAACTATCAATAAACCAGGCATTTATAATATCTTGTGAAGATATCCAATATGGAAGTGACAACAAGTAGTCGCAATGTGTTGTCTCAGAATTAAATTATTTATTTTATGGCTTCTGTTTAAAAATTGTCATAATTCTGTTCAATTAAATGTATTTCTTTTTCTAATTTATTCTTTTTATTAAAAAGCCACACAAAATTGGCGACGCAGTACACGACAGCCAACAACAACTGAGGCATTTTCACGTAGCTGTATGCTGTATACAAGCACGAATCATTTCACAAGGATAAATTGTGTGGAAATTGATTTTGGCAACATTACAAGAATTTAAGCAAGTAAGGTTTTGTTTTGGGAAATGAAACCCTGACATTTTGCCATTGCTGCATAAGCTGTACAGAAGTGTTTGAGCCACAAATGCCAACATTGTTAATAATGAATGAGCGTAAGCACCAAGAAGAGAAAAAAGTCCTCGTTCATTATCATTCATTATTTACAGCATTAACATTTTTAGGTGAAAAGTTTCATCCAGCAAAAATCAAAGCTAGTGCTAAACACTTTAGGATTAAAAACGCTAAATCAGATTGGGGTGATTAGTATATATCGCCGTATATGGGCCGCTAAACCACACACAATAAACGATAAAGACGTTCTTATGGAAGGATTTATGGTCAGAAAATAGTCTGCATTTTTTTGTGGACACCGAACACATACTATGTTTAACTGTGTTGCATGAAGGTCCGATTTATTTATACATGCTGTCCAACTGTCAGACCTGTAAAACTCTAAGACAGCACCTTAATTCTGTTTGGCTGAGAAAGGATCATGTGTTCTTTTGCTATCTCGGTGGATTGCTCTCTTTTTGGGTCTGGCTGCAGTAGAGTGACCCGGTCCTATGAGGGTGACTATTGTGGTGGCAGAACAGGACCGTCCTCACGCAGACACAGAATGAGTCATCAGTGCTTCATGCGTCACACGCCCCAGCCTCACACACTCCGGCGCATGGTTAACATTTGCTCCCTTCACCAAACACTCAGACATAATCACTCATGCGGCTCCAGGCGTGCTCTGGCCAACACCGTCTGATATTTCACCTGCTGCTCTTTTATGAGGGACTACTTTAATAGCTTCATTAGTGCCAAGCAGAATCCTAATGACACTCACATTTTAATGAAATGATAAAAAAAATATGCTTGTATTAGACTCAGTAAAGCTGTAAATGCAAAGCAGTTACTGTGTATTAATGGGATATTGGAGTGTTTTTCAGCCTAAGCTCCATCCACTCCATTCGTATTGGATGTGTGTGTGTGTGTGATTACCACAGACGAGAATTTCAATAAGGGCATTCAGGTCAAACCTGGACTTTTTGATTCGATTGTGCAGAATAACAGAACAAAGTTCTAAGAGTTAAAAACTCCCCTTATTTCTCTATATAACCCCCTGCTGCACTAATGCACTTCTACCCACATTGCTTGGATACCATCACGGTAAAAGGTTTTCTCAGTACACCAAAGCCATAATTGGAATGTTTGCTTCACGTCTGAGATGATAACTTTCCAGAAACTCCTTTACTTTAATGTGCAAGTGGTCTCGGTCTCTTCCACAATTTATCTGTTGATTTTCCAGGATCAGAGGGAAACTTCAGAAGGTCTAAGCCCTCCTGTCCAGGATCTTCATTAGGCCTCAATCTTAAGGTGTTTGGTTTCAAACAATATCCACCCAAGTGCATGTCTTTGGTCTACACACCAAAGATGAGCTTACAAATGTATTTAGCAAATTTAAAGTTTTAGACGGTACCTTTAACAAAATGAAACTTTAACAGGCATTTAGAGAAACTTTTTGCTTACAAATTCCCAAATATATTATGTACCATTATTACACAGTATTCTTATTCACGGTACGTAGTTTTATGTAGTATTGAAAGCCTTCTTGAAAGGTTTTGTCACTCATTTTCAATTCTTCTCCCTGTACCTGACCGGAATGTTGTTTGCCGCACAGTGACCTATGAATCATTAGGCATACAGTACAAAAATCCATCTAACCTAAGGAATGAACCAGTGAGAAACAGATGCAGATGATGACAGATGATTGGGCCAGTGATTAGTATACTGGTGATGCTGAATGCTGAGTGGTTGGAACTGACGAGAGGGGAAATGAGGATGCTGCTGAGGTTGTTAAAAATGTTCCTATAGAATCAGTAAATTATCTATCTATCTATCTATCTATCTATCTATCTATCTATCTATCTATCTTTTAAATTGTATGTTTTAACAGTAACAGTCAAAAGTTTGGACACACCTTCTAATTCAATGTTTTTTATTTAGTGACTTATTTTATACATTCTAAAACAATGTCAAAACTATGAAATACCATATATGGTATTAGGTAGTTAAGTATCAACAACAACAACTACTATAGTCAGTTGTTATTTTAGGACATGATGGTCAACTGTTCTGGAACAGTTCTTACAAGAACAGTATTGTCTTTGCAAAACCCATCATGCACCATGATGAAACTGTCTCTCATGAAGACCGTCCCAGGAAATCAAGACCAAAACTGAGCTCTGCTGCAGAGGAGAAGTTCATTTAGAGTCACCAGCTTCAGAAATCACCAATTAACAACCAGCACCTCAGATCAGAGCTGTTATGAAGGATTTACAGAGTATCTGTAAATGGAGATTATTGTATAATTTGGACGCCTTCAGCATTGTTTTACAGTGTAAAAAGAAATACAAATCAGGAAAGACTATTTCATACTCGTTTGGACTATTTCAACTCATTTGGACTCACCATTACCGTGACCCTTAAAGTTACTCTTCCTTTTTTCTTCTTAGTGTACAATCATATTAACATGTATTGTAGTCCATCATATACTGTATATAAATCTGACAAAAAATTTTTTACTCAATTGTCTTACCTTAACCCGGCTCATATTGACACCACTCATGCTCCCACTGCGGTCAATAAGGAAGATAAACTCCCCCTGCACCTTGCGCAGGTCAGACGTCATGGACTGCAGGTCAGGGCAGAAGTTAAGCATAACCACGGGGTTGTGAAGAATGTCTTTATGGAGCCTTTTATGGATGATATCCACCTGTACAGAGCATGAGACCAGCACAAATCATCAGCACTCATCTTGTTTAGAGGCTTGTGTAGTTTTTGTGGCTTGATCATCAAATCGAGGCTGTAAAATTTGGAACTGTGTATGCAACGGAATCTCATAAAAAGAGATGAGCCTAGTTAATAATTCAGACTCTTCTGAGCGAACAAGTAGTAATTACCCTTTTCACCAGTCTGCATTCTTGCATTTTTTATGTTTGTGTATGCTAATTCACTGGTAATGCTGCAATGAAATTGAGTCAAATCAATGTCTGCGGAATTTAACACACTCCACCTATAACTGTATCTCAAACCCAGCAAAATAGCAAATGATCCCAATAGCCTCAAGCTCTGAAATTTATATCGTTAGTGATGATTTATATAGAAATCGTCTTTTTTGCAGTTCATAGTCGTTCCTGATTCACTGTCAGGTTTAAAGCTTTTTATTATCGGTGTAAACATACAGTAATGAGGGGGGAAAGGGAGATAACACACTTGTTATGCTGCCCTGTAGGTAGAAGCAGCATGTACACTCCATCGGAGACCTCTGATAGTTTCCATAGAAACCCCCTTTTCACTGCGATCATATTTACGGCTGAATGTTCTCAGCCTCCTGTTGAGGAACAGCAGTCACTTAAGGATCTAATTGAACCTGCCTTCTTGCAGGTCTTACTCAAGGTTACAGCTAAAATGTTCAGGAAGTAGTTTCGACTAACTTATGACCGACTCCTCCTCTCATTTTGTTCCTTCCAAAAGAGTGCATGAAAAATGCTTTGTGGTTACGAGCTACGTTATCTTTTTATCTCACTTTCTTTTCATTGCTAGAGTCCTTCTTGATGGCCTTGATGTAGTCACTCCTTCCCTTCAGATGTTCGTCATACTCCTCCAGCGTCATGTCTCCATCCTCGATAAGCACATGTGGCAGGTGTGGCTCTAGGGACAGCAGAAGGAAAGGAAAGTAGACTTCAGAGTGGCGCTAATCAGTCTCCTTGGAACACTCAGTGAAAAATAATCAGTTGATAATATGCTAAAGGAGCGCGAAAATTAGTGAGAGTTCTCGGGGGACTCTCGGTGACACAATTCAGCACTGTCTGTTCAGGGTTTAAACAGTTTTAAGACGTTAAAGTATTGGACCTGGTGACATCTTATTTCCCTATAATAATTACAGGTTTATTAATTGTATTAGAACAGAGTAATCCCAAAACTGTGGCCCTGGTGGGGACTGGAATTGAAAAATTTTAAAAATTATTGACTACCTGAATATACAACCAATCAGCCATAACATTAAATCCATTAACCTTATAACCGGCTACGTTCCCACAGGGGTATGGACCTGGTTTGGGGGGGGAGATACAGAGTGGTGCCTCCATGGATTAGACTTGTTTGTCCAGCACATCTCATGGGTACCTGATTGGATTGGGATCTGGGCAGGTTTAATACTGGGTCAACAGTGGTGCACCGGGTGTTCTGGTGCCTTTCTTTCATGGCCAGCATTGATTTATTTTTGTATTTTTTTGGGGGGGAGGGGGGATTTGTGCTGCATTGGCTTTTTTTCAATGGGATTGGACTGGTTGGGCTGGGCTTTGATCCCCAAGGGCATTAGAGCGCCATGGTCGCCCATAATCCTATCACCAGTTTACTGGTATATACTGTAATTGATGATCATTGTTATTCACTTTACCTGTCTGATGAGTGTATGATACAGTACCAGTCAAACATTTGGACACACCTTGTAACAACAAAAACAATAACAACAACAACAACAGGCAGTTGTTATTTTAAGATCTGAAGGTCAGCTGTTCTGAACCAGTTCCTGCAAGAACAGTATTGTCAAGTGGATTAGCGAAACCCATCAAGCACCCTGATGAAACTGTCTCTCATGAAGACCTTCCCAGGGAAGCAAGATCAAAACTTACTTCTGCTGCAGAGGAGAAGTTCATTTAGAGTCACCAGCCTCAGAAATCACCAATTAACAACCAGCACCTCAGATTAGAGCCGTTATGAAGGATTTACAGAGCAGAAGTAGCAGATACGTATCAACATCAAATGTTCAAAGGAGATTATTGCATCATTTGGATGGCTTCAGAAGCGTTTTATAATGTAGAAGGAAAGAAAAATCAGGAAAGAACATTGAATTAAAAGGTGTGTCCAAACGTTTGACTTGAAAGTTAATGAAAGAACTGAGACCGATTCCAATTAGCCATTTACTGTACGCATGTTTTTTTTGCATTCTACTACTAATACAATTTATTATTGCATACTGCGTACATTCTTCATATTACTAATTTGACCCGACCATATTTGTTTTTAAAAAAATGCTATTTACCTGCCCAGATAAATTCCCCTTAAGAGCATTTACTCATTCCTCTGTTTTACCTTTTTAAGATAATAATAAAAAAAAAATTAAAATGCCAATAAATTTCTACAGTCAAGGTATAATTCAATATCAAGTGTCAATAGAACTCTTGCTCTGACAGTCCACATGATGTCAAGGCTTGTATGATCTCACCACTGAATAACCTTTCTGTCTCGACAGTGTAATGTACTTTGTGACACTGATAGTATTCCCCAAACACCTACAGCGTGTGAGTCAGCATGTCAGGATATATTAGTGCCATTATTAGTACTCCTAACACATGCTGAGGTGGCACTGGGATCAGTGAACAGATTGCTTTACGACTGTCCATCTGTAGCTTACAGGAGAAAAAGGAGATTTACCAGAACTAAGGGTTTTATTCATTTTTCGATAGGATTTCTCACCTGAGAAGCCATAATTTTGGGGTAAAAAAAAAAAAAAACATTAAAATGTGATTGACATGTCTTGGAACGTATTGGTCTGGACATCAAATAAGGCATTGTGGGCACCTTGAAGGATGCTGCCCATAAAATTCACTTGAAGCCTGACAAGAAAGCACCAGATTGATTTTTATCAAAAGATGAAGGTCAGGATGAACAAGTGGAAGGGGGACAAAAAGGTAATAAGGAGACAAGTGAAAGCAGAAAAGCAGGAGTCTTGCTCTGGGCTGCCTGAGAACAACCAAACTGAAGCCCACACAAAGAAGAATCCAATGAGAATGATAGTGAGGATGATGTTTCAATATTTTTGATCTAATAACAGCCCACGCCTGGTGTGGGTGCGCAGGAGATTTAAGAGGGATACAGGGATCCCCGAAGGCTGAAAGTGCTCATCTGTGGTCATTTATATCCCGTGTGGGGAGCTGCATAAAAATAAAGGCAACCTGTAAAATTCCATAATGTTGTGATGGCGTAGGCATCCACACATATTCAGGAGATTCATAACGGGAGGTGTTAAAGACAGTAAAGACAACGGAGGACACCAGCAGTGCCACTAAACAGTGGCAGCACGCAAGTAACAGTGGAATTAGAAATAACGGTCGACAAAAAAAAAAACGCGTTGCAGTCAGTGGATCGTCAGACTTTCCTTGAAAACCTGTAGCAAAACAGCACTCTATAAGAGTGGCTTTATTTTTCAAATACCTGCACCGAATCCCATCTGGAGACCTCAGTAATGAGCAGGAACGAAGGGAACATAAAAGCTCATCTCTCTGCTGGAAACCTGAAGAAAAGTGTATTATAAAATGAATAACACCATCTGTATAACAAGACTGCACTCTCCATCTGTCTGACTGTGCACAGTGGAACTTGGAACATGGACAGCATGAAAGAAAAAAAGCGCAGTGTAAGACACATCAAGATAAGAGCCAGAATGGATTCCTACAGTAGTAGGGATGGAATTGACCAGGCGATGAGTGGTACCTGGATGTATCGCTTGGCCTTTTGGGCTTTCAGCAAATTAAAGAATCTTGTTTCTTCTGACCCGACAGTCCTTTAAGTGTCTTCTGGCAAACTCCAAGTAAGTCATTATGTGCATTTTACCAGAGAGTGGAGCCACTCTCCCATAGAGGCCAGATTGTTGGAGGGCCGCAAAGATAGTTGACCTAAAGATTCTTGGTCCCCTCTGTGAGTAAATTATTGGTTCTTCTCTGGAGTTCTTTCATAGTAACCGTTGTCCTCCCCCAGGTAGCCAGCTCTAGGAAAAAGCTCCAAATGACGGACAAAGCGGAAAAGTATGTTCAAGTACATAGATTGCTTTTCCCAAATATAGACCTCGAAAAAATCTTCCTCGGCTTTATGGCTTATTTTTGCTCTAACATACCCTGTCAGCTGTGGGGCTTTTTTTTTTTATGAACTACAGTACATGTTTATAATGTAGACTGAAAAGAAATTGCCACAGGCAGGACTATTGTTAAAGGATCTTTCTGAATGGACTTTATCAAGGCAACATATTCACAGAAATTTGCCACCTGGTAAACACTTATCCTTTTATTGAAGACAGCTCTTTGTATGAATAAATGGCATTTTTTTAGATGTAGTACAAACTGAGAAAGATGAGTGAATCTATGACCACACCAAGGACAGACTGCACTTGTCTAGTAGTGTTCACAATTCTTCTTTAAATAGCTTTCTCAAAAGCTATTAGATTCTTTAAATTACTAATTTACAAGGATCTGTGAGGGACGCTTTACTGCTAAGCATGGCTGCTTCTACTAAAGTGCTAAACTACACCTATGTACTGTACCTGTTCTTTTCTTGTTTCTTTGTTTGTTTGTTTGTTTGTTTGTTTGTTTGTTTAGCAAACATAAATTACATGTACGTGTATGTGATTATAGTTATGGTTGCTTGTATAGCACATACCACTGGGATAAATGAGGATTTCCACAGGGCAGTCATAGGTGTATTTGTCTGCCAGGGTGACCACAATGCTGGTTGCAGAATGGGCGGAGGGGTCAGCATCTGCCCGGATGGCGTGAGAAGGGCTCTCCACTCCTGTACAGGAAAACCTCAGTCTTACAAATAAATTATATTTACACATTGTCTTTTACCAAGTGGGTTTGTTAAATGAAGTAGTCAGTCATTATTAGTCTTACAATTAGTGTATATACATACAGTATATACAAATATGCAGAATATATTACTTAGTGGCCATTTAGTAAATACAGTAAGTAAACAAGAACAAGAGTGTAAGGTAGTAAAATAAGTAAAAAATTTTGTACATGTGTCAAGATCTAGTGTTGAGCAAGTGTAAATGGATAAAGTAAAAATCCAGCATATAGTCCATAGCATTATAGTTAGGACTTAGTAGGATTTGGTCCTAGTTGCACTAAGTAATTAAAGTGAATAGTGCCCTTAATCCAATCAACTAACCAACCTGCTGTTCATCTATTTATCAATCCATCAATCTATCCACCCAACCAACCAATCAACCAACCAACCAGTTGTTTTCTGTCCATCCAATGATCAAAGCATCTGTCCATCCATCCATCCAACCATCCAACCAACCAACCAATAGCCATCTTCCATCAATACAATAATCCAACCATATAACCATCCAACCATCTATCAAGCCATCCTCCCAACCAACCAACCAGCCATATTCTATCCATCCAATGATCTACATCTCTAACCTTTCACCTTTACATCCATCTACTCAACCAAAAAAACACATCCATCTTCCATTCTATTATCCAAGCATCCAACCTTTCATCTATCCATCCCCTAACCACATATCTAACCAAACATCTTTTCTACTCGAGTGGGCATTGTAGTGTTTGAACACTGATCGGAGGGGCCCAGATTCAGACCCCACTATCACGAAGTTGCCACTGTTGGGCCTTATCCCTGTCCTGCTCAGATGTCTAATCAAATAAAAATATAAGTTGCTCTGAATAAGGGTGTCTGCCAATAGCTGTAAATATAAATGTAGTATCACATTTTCAAGCCAAATTAATGGGTGGTTGGAACATTGGAACATCACCCAACCAATCAAACATCAATCGAGTCATCTATTTGACCATCTTCCATACATCTAATCCGCCATCTTTCCAACCATCCCATCATCTGTCAATCATCTGTCTATTTATCCACCATCTGTTTAGAAATCCATTCATTCACAGCCATCCATGTATCCATCCTTCTAAATATCCACAACCCATATTGTCTAAAAAAGCATGCACTATTCATCTATCCACTAGGCATCCATTTGCCATCCAATAATCAGCAATCTAACCAATATCTACCCATCAAGCAACCATCTACCGTATTTGATTATCTTGGTAATTTCTCTGTCCATTCCCATACATCAATCTATTGATAAATGTATCTATCTATGCCAGTATGAGTAATATTCTGACCTGCCAGTAGATATGGTCCTCTGATCTCTAGCTGAAAGTTGAACTCATAGTCAATGGAGTTGATAGACTCCTCCTCCAGTAGCCAGGACAGACACAGTTGGTTGCTTGAGGCCATCTGCTCATGAGAGCCCAGAGCACAGTGGTGTCTTTCTCTCCTTGGTCAGAAACAAAAAAAATTATCTTACACACCACTGCTTATTAAACTAAGATAAATCATTTTCATTAGAAAAGAGCAAGAATGCCTAACTAAGAATTCAGAACTCGTACTGTTTGCATAAAGCAGACATGTTAAACACATTTGACCAGTGAGAAACAGGTGACTTTTTCATCATTAAACAGAAAAGCATAAATAGCTAACAAGTACTGTTGATGTCCTACTTCCTGCTTGTGCTGGGAGAGAAAGCCTGCTCCTCTTTAATGGAGCGCTGGACCCTTGGAGTGCAGACAGGCGGCGAGGTGACCCGGATACCCCCATTTGGAAGGGTGGAAAGCTCATAAGAAGTGCTGACCAACACATTCACAGTCTCCAGAGGTGGAATAACCCCCAGATTTACCACCAACACCATGCTCTCCAGATCTTCATCAAGTACCACATGACCTGCGGAACAATCAGAAAGTACTAGTAAAAGGGTCCAATCAAATTGATCAGCATCTTCTATTACCTTCAATGAGCAAGTGAAGTCGGGTCACTGAAGGATCATCTCAGCCCTCGCCCTTACCACAGTATTTATTAAGATACTGTACGATACAAATTCTCTACAGCAGCAGTTTGAGAAGATTTATGGATGAAGATAGGATGCTTAAATATTCTACAAACCGTTTTTTATTTCAACAAGCACTTAAATGGCAGTGATTCAAAGGACGTTCTGGAGGAGGTCAAAACATGGCACAATTCAAGGGCAGTTTTAAAAATAAAACAAAACAATAAAATCCCACCATTGTCACTCTGTAGGTTTCCATTGGTTGCTGTGCTGCAGTCGAAGTAGCAGTCTTCGATTTTTGCCTTGTCTTTGATCTGCAGTGTTATTATCTGGCTGGATATCATTGCCTCAAAGCCCACCACCACTGAGCCCTCCTCCAGCGGGTAAATGAAAATACCTTTAAAAAAAGTGAAAGGAAAGAAAAAAGAAAGCAAATAAATGGATGCCCACCTAAAATAACATGTTGAATACGTTTTTAATTGACGAAGTGGATGCTATTTCAATATACATAAATTCTGGTTGTATCTGCCTTCTGTAATTCTGTGATGAATTTTATTGATGTTGATCCAGAAAATTAAACACAGTCGCACTCACTCGTTGTTTATATGGCTTTATCCGGTATACAGGGTTGCGGGGGACCTTTAGCCTATGAGACTTAAGGCAGGGATGATATGCCAGTCCATCACAGGGGACACACACATACACACACTCATACACTCATTCACACATCTTGGGAATGGCAGTTAGTCTAATCTACATGTCTTTGGACTGTGGGAGGAAACCGGAGCACTCGAAAGAAACCCATCTACCATGGGGAGAACATGCAAACTGCATGCACGCAGACTCAAGGTGGAAATCGAACTCAGACCCTGGAGGTGCAATGCCACTGTGCTGTTCAGCTCATCGGGTGATGGGTTCTAATCTTAAATAGAGTTAAAGGCAACATGACTCGAACCTCCAACCCTCTGATCAGCAACCCAGAGCCTCAACCACCTGAGCAACTAAACCTGACACATTCCCCACTGACAACCAACCAATTAACATCTTTCTTTGTGACTTGTGCTTTGTACTCTGAACGCTTGCTAGTACCAGAAGAAAAGTTACTTTTATTCAATCCTACATATATCGTCTATAGTCAAGACATAGTCTCAAGCAGCTGCCTCATTGACATTTCTTGCAAGCTTTCTAGGGAGAAAAGGAATACTGTGTCTTCGATTTATGTTTCTGACATCGGGAGGGAAAAAAAAGAAAAATGAACCTAAAACACTTTTTTTAAAGTTGGTGCTTTAGAAAACAGCAGTGGATTTGCTACACTGCGAGATCTGCCTGCACTATGACTGAGGCTCTATCAATCACTCTGATTCCTTTTTTCCTTTGAGGATTTCACAGGCTAATGTTGTAAAGCTACTACGCCTGACATCAACAAGCTTTCCCTAGATAGACTGAGGCTGCCAAAGGAATGTCTACTGTCTGGCCCAAATGACTTCGTGACTGCTCGGAGGGTAGCCGAAGTCCAGGCTACGCATTCAAGTGCATCCACTTGCCAGAAAAAAAATGAGTCATACTATATAGACCAAAACAGCATCTTGTTGTAGAATATTAGTTCTGTAAGATGTAAACGCATCACATATTGTTTTGTAGTTAACTTTTATGCACATTTGATTTTGCATTGCTGGAAGAATTTTAAATATATGTATTACACTAAGGCATGTCATATATACAGTACTGATGCCACCTGATCAGTACCGTATATACTGTAAAAAATACAAAGTATGTCCGATCTCTATCATCAGCAGAGACGGGTCACTCGCACCTTCTATGGGATGATCCTCAATGTTTTCATATGTCATGGAGGCCGTCATGGCCAGGGTGTAACCCCGGACGCTGGAAGTGATGTCAGAGACGCTGAGTGGCAGCGCGGTACGCTTGGCCTTGTTAATCAGGCCTGGCATGGTTGCAGACTGGCAGCTGTTCTTTCACACACACAGAGCTGCGCTAGGGGACGTCTCTGAAAACACAAAAAGTCACAAGCTGACATTTTTGTATTTCTGCATTTCTGCCTTTGTCTATTTATTCATATAATTAATTACTTATGGGACTTACAACGCATTCGACTTATGACCACTTTATTATGTTCATGTGCATTTCAGTCACTTTACTTATTTGTTCATTACTTTATTTCATGACTTAGTTACCTGTAGTTACCTACCTATTGTAATTTGTGTAATGTAATGTTATAGGTGCTTAAATTTCATGTTTCATCAAGTGCTGTAACAAGCACGTTTTGTATACAATCAGTAAAAAAAAACTCTATCTGTCTGTCTGTTCATCTGTCTGTCTATCTACCTGTCTGTCTGTCTATCTATCTGTCTATTTATCTGTCTGCCTGTCTATCTATCTGTCTGTCTATCTACCTGTCTTTCTGTCTATCTGGTTATTTATCTGTCTGTCTGATGATCTCTGTCTATCTACCTGTCTGTCTGTCTATCTATCTGTCTATTTATCTGTCTGCCTGTCTATCTATCTGTCTGTCTCTCTGTCTGCCTGTCTGTCTGTCTATCTATCTACCTGTCTTTCTGTCTATCTGGCTATCTGGTTATTTATCTGTCTGTCTGCTGATCTCTGTCTATCTACCTGTCTGTCTGTCTATCTATCTATCTATCTATCTATATGTCTGTCTGTCCATCTGTCTGTCTGTCTGTCTATCTATCTACCTGTCTGTCTGTCTATCTATCTTTCTATATGTCTGTCTGTCCATCTGTCTGTCTGTCTGTCTATCTGTCTACCTGTCTGTCTGTCTGTCTATTAGGCTTTCCCTCTTTCAGTAATGATTCAGATCCGATTCACGGCATGCATGGAGTCTATCCACGGAACACTTGACGTGAAGAAGGAATCCACCTAGTCCACCTACATGATTCTGAAAGGAGGGAGGAAACCAAAATATTCACAGGGAAACAGAGAAACCATAGTCAACTTACAGTTTTTCTCGATTGGTTTGGCTCATTTCTTGAAACCGAGATGACATTCTCAAAACCATAAGGTCATTTGGCC
>JAQMYJ010000015.1:22360106-22373242 GCA_030014305.1 Clarias laeviceps | reverse complement strand
CATGGTCTGAGAGTCCTTCAGGTGCCTTTTGGCAAACTCCAGGCGGGCTGCCATGTGCCTTTTACTAAGGAGTGGCCAGACGGACAAAATATATTTTTTAATTTTTTTTTATATATAATAGTTATAATATGTTTCCTCTTCCTTTTGAAAAGCTGCCTTAATTGCATGTGACAGAAATGTATCTCTCATAACCTAATCCATCAGCCAGGATAAGGCAACCGATGGCAGCTGAAGATTAAACATCTCTCCGAGCGGTTATCGTAGAGCAACATCAGCATCCTGCATCTCCATCATCCATCCAATGCACCTTTTAGCCGGCAATAACTCGTGCACAGAGGAAGCATTGTATTACATACGGCATATTGAGATGAAAGCGAGAAGGGACAGAGGCGATGCGTTTAACCGCTCTGCTTTGGTAGTCTGTGCCAAGAGTGCCATCATGTGTCCGGGGGATGTGCGTCTGAAACAAAGCAGGTGCCTCGTAATCTGATTTGGCTCTGAGATTTTGTGAGCAGGTAAATTAATGGAGAAGCATGCTACAGAAACCTATATCTATCCAGAAGTCTGATTCAATTACAGCATCCCTGTGATGACATACGTGTCTTTGAAATATGAGCAGGACATGGGGGAGGAGAAAAAAAGGATTTTAGAGGAAAACCCTGAGTGTGACTCAGTTCCTCTGCCAGGAGTCTCAGCTGACTGACTCAACGCACAGTCTAATGAAAGGTCTCCACCGTCTAATATAAACCCCTGGACCCCTGCGTCCATTCATGCTGAGAGACAAAAACGCGGTGCAGAAGTCACCTGTTGATCCGTGCTGCGTCTTCAAATCACACCAAGCATCCTAGACTCCACCGATAGTGCTTTTTTTCTTTCTTTTTTTTCTTTACAACCTAAATAATAAATTCAACACATAGTATTGAATTTCTCTTGTATCCAGTGAAAGGAGTCAGCATGCCTGGTCTGATCTTGCACGTTCTACAGTCTTTCATTGCACTTATCACTTTGCACTTTCAGACAAAACAAAACCAAAAAAAAAAAAAAAAGGAGCAGGCTTACCTCACATTGGTGTTAAGATGCTTGAGGAAATCCTCTTCTAATACTTGCAAGGTTTTGAGACAGCAGCATGAAAAGCAGTCCTTTTGCTCTGTCTTTTTTTCTCTCTGTCTCTCAGTCAGTGAATGGAGTGAAAGCACCAGCAGCTGTCACAGGTGGTTGAAACTCTGAATTAAACCACTCTCACAAAAACAACTGAGAGAGGGAGACAGAGAGACAGTGAGATAGTGCGTGTATGTGTGTGTATGTGTGTGTGTGTGTGCGTGTGCGTGAGCAGCAACAGCTGCAACCCCACCGATGCAGCCGCTCGCCACAGCAACATGTGGTTATAAAAAGTAGCTCTTGGTCTGGGGCTGGAGTTGGTGCTGATGATGGGGTGATGCTGAGAGAATGATGCGGAGAAGGATGTGGACGCGTGTCTCATTCAGCAGCATAACATCCCCCTGATTACTCCATCCCCTTTTCCCTGAGCCTCAGCACCACCTAGTGTGCCCTCCTCCTCTTCCTCCTCCTCACCCTCCTCGTTCTCCTCCTCCTCCTAGGCTGACCACAATCACTGATGAGGGCGCCTATTTGTGCGTCGTTTTTGATAAATCTGAGCTGAAATGAAATGCAGCAGCATGCAAAGAGAGCACAGTAGTAGGCATCATTTTGGCACAGAAAAAAAAGAAACCTATGTTTTGTTTAATTGATAAGCTGTAAGATTATGTTTTGCCCTCCACCCCCCTTTTACTCTTTTCACATTTTTGCCACTGTGGCTTATTGGATCCATCTGTTTTTTTTTTGTTTTTGTTTTTTTTTGCACAGAAGGTAACCATGACAATCAATATGGAGCCTCTAGAGCTTCTTAAAGACAACAGGTTGGTGTGTGTGTGTGTATGCATGTGTGTGCATGTGTGTGTGGTAGGAGGGCTTATCAGAGCTTTTACAATTAAATTAAACCACTCTCTCTCTCTCTCTCTCTCTCTCCTCCCTCTCTTTCTCTCTCTCTCTCTTAATAACAACCCACACAACTATACTATAATTTGTCAGTTCTTTTATACATAATGCATGACGCTACTTACCCATTAATCATCAGCAATAAAAGTCTTCATCCGACATGAGATTATTATCAAGAATGTCAAAAGCATCTGCCCTCAGCATCTCGTCTCCACATCTAGTTACAGGCAGAACATCTCCGCAGTGATATGATTGCCTATTATTTTCTTTTTATATAAAAAGCATGAATCACAACACAATATGCTATTTCTTGTTAAATAATATCTCTTTTGATTCTTACAGTATGTGTGGCTCTACAGTAATGTCTGATCAGGGTCACATTCACTTAATAAGAACTCTGTATAAGTACTAACTGTAGGCAGAACTTCCTTCTTTGTAGCCTACTTAAGGTTTGAAATATTCCTCTGAGATTCTGGTCCATGTCAGCATGACTGCATCGCATAATTGCTGCACATTTGTCAGCAGCAGATTACAACCAGGAAGGTGCTCCGGTGAATTCTGTTCTCGTTACAAGGGAGGCCACTAATGTACACTGAGATTATTCATTCAAGAAACCAGGTTAAGACATAATTGTTATAGTGAAAAGGGTAGTTAGAATATTCATAATACACATCTCCATATGCTTTAACCAAGAGGAACCTCTACATCCTATTTGCACAAGAAATAAATACTGATCTGTAGGTTTGTTTAAGCATGGTGGTGTAGTGGTTCGATTCCTTCTTCAGGTCTGTGAGCATGGAGTTTGCATGTCTCACTGTGCTTGGTGGGTTTCCTCCGGGAGCTCTGGTTTCCTCCCACAGCCCAAAGAATGCATTTTAGATTACTTGGCGCTCCCAAATTGCCCGTAATGAGTAGGTGAGTGGGTGTGCGTGTGTGTGTGTGTGTGTGTGTGTGTGCCTATACCCTGCGAAGGATTGGTACACCGTCCCTGGTGTACTCCGCCCTAGGGTTCCTGAGATAGGCCTCTCGTGACCCTGTGCAGAATAAGTGGTATAGAGTCTGAGTGAGAGTGGGTGAGGGAGGTTTGGGTGATGTGATCTTATATAGTTCTGGTTCTACACCATACGTTGCAGGTTCACGATCCTGGTCCTGGAGAACCCTTTCTCCTGTGTACTCTTGCTGAGTCAATAGGTACAGTAATTAATGACACTTTTTAAGTTGTCGTTATTATTTTATTGAGCAGAGATGATACTAAGCTTGTGTTCACAATTGTAGTTCGGTTTTCTTGGTTCGGACTGAAGCATAAAATCCTGCATTAGTTTTAAAATTGGCCACAGGAACTCAAATTCAGTGAATCGAATCATTTGTTCCGGTTCACTAATCTGAAACGGCTCATTGCCAGTTTATCGTAGACTGGACAATAAATTAGATGTAACATAGTTTTATTGAATTGTGATTCAATTGCAAGGAAGACGAAGAAGAAGGAACTATTCAAATATGTGACTCGATTTCGAGAGAGGTATTTAGCTCAAAGAGTCGGTTGAAAGTTTAAAGAGTCGGTTCAATGATTCGATTTGTTCATGAACGACACATCAGTCATGTAGTAATTTATCTGCCTTTAGACTTCCGAATAAGTCTTCATAGGCTATAAGACATTTCTCAGATGAAGTGATTTTATTATTCACTGACGAAACTTTTGGAAAAGTAGGAACTAAAGTTTAATGTTTCCGCAGTCAGACCGGACACCTGATGAGGCGACACAGAACCGTTAGATAGTGGAGCTCGGTGAGGTGAAATCAGTGTTTTGAGAAGTTGTGTGAAATTATATATTTTTTAAAAGCGTAAAAAAATATCACCAAGCAAGAAAAGAAATGGCTACTGATTCGTGGGCATTGTCTGTGGATCAACAAGAAGCAACAACCAAAACAGTAAGAAGTTTTTTTCTTGTTGTTGTGAATTAGAGTCGCATCATCGTGTTGCACATGCTAACAGGTTAGCTACCACAGTGAGACAGCGCGCGCCGCAGACACACCTGTTTATACTGTTCAGTTGTAATATTTATAAGGATTTATACGTTTTTATCTTATTACCAAAAACAACAGATTCAAAAATGCAAGCACAAACAGAATAACATGTTAATTTGGTTATAACTATATAGACATATATATATATATATATATATATATATATATATATATATTTTTTTTTTAGTAAAAAATAAATATCTCTCGGTTTTCCTCACAAACTTGTCTGCCTTTGAGTTAGTGCTGCACGATTGTTTGTTTAAATAGATGAATGAATATTTAAACAAGGTAGTCGTGCTCCTTGATGACTAACACTTATGAGACCTTCCTTGAACTTGTCTATCCATTTGTACAAAATCTTTTTTATTTGTACAAAACAGTTTCTCCTTAACTTTCTCTTTCTCACAAAGTCTTTTGATAAATAACAACACCAGGTACACTCCTAGACAACAACAAAAACACGAATCATTGCACGCTGCCCTTTTCTGTGCAAATCACAACTGGGACATCCAGTTTTGCTCTCACTGCAGTTACAAATGAACTGACCTGCACAGCAGTGACAGGACCAACAGAAGTTTTAATATAACTGAAGTGCAGATAATTTTTTTGACTCACCCTTGTATTTATAAATTGTTGTGTTTATTTAAATTATTTGAAAATGTTTGAAAAGTACATTGATCACCAGGGCTCACCCGATATGAAATTATCACGATACTTGGGTACTGATTCTATGTGTATTGTGATTCTGTAAGTATCACAGTTTTATTCTTCTCTTTTTCTCTTCAGAACGATTCTAAACAAACTTGACACACATGTCTACCGCGAAAGACGCTGTCCTGACTGCCATTGTGTGAATAGTTTAGTGCGCCCGCTGCAGGATTATAGAGGAACTGAAACGTTTCACCACCTTAAATGGAAACATTTAGAAGTTAAAAATAAATCTTGAACAAAAAAAACATGAAAGAATGGCAATGAGTAAATAATACAATGTTTTCCCCATCTGTAATAAATATATCACATAATCAGTTCTGTATTTAATGTCAGTTATTTATTGCATGTTAATCATTTCTAATTAATTATGGAAGCCATAAGTAATTTCAAAAACCTCAGTTAACTCATAATTAACTTACAACATTAGTCTATACTGTATGTATGTTCTATAAATTACACTTTCCTGTCCAATTATTATTCCTCGGCTGACATACAGTATTTTCCATTCACAGTAACTCGCTGATTTTATACACTGTTATTGTTCTGTCTCTTATTTGCTCCGAACAGTTTGAACTGCTGCAGGTTAGAGAAACAAGAGCTGAAATGAAAGGTAATTGTTTAACATACACACACACACACACACAGTTTGAGTTTTATGTTGTTAAATGAAAAGTCAGAGTAGAAGTTCTGAGCTCTCGTTTCTTCAGAAACAGGAAAGACTACCAATGGTGACAAATCAGATGAAGAAGAGAAAGGTGAGTGCTTTTTGCTTTTTTTTCTTCACCACAGTTAAAGCATGGACTGTATCAAAAAGCACTGGACGAACCCTCTGTTACATCACACAGGTTTATTTTTTCTGAAGAGCTGTTTTGGAGCTCAACTGAATAACATGAAAATTTGAAAAATTAAATGTATATAAAAACATTACATTGACACTTTTATTTATTATCATAGAAATATATCACTCAAATTGGCCACTGCCCTTATCATTAGCATAATTTTATGTTGCTTAATATAATTTTAATTAATGATGTTGCATAAAAATTCAACCCTTGTAAAGTTCTCACGCATCTAACTAATGAGACCAAAATCTTTTTTGTGCACCAGGCTGCACGCTGTTGTAAGTTGTTTCTGTTGTCAAAGTTGAGAATTTTAACATGGGGCGGGTCTGTGGGGATCATTTTTTTCCCACACGGAGGTTGCTCCTTGGGTTACTTTATTGTATTGTATTTATTTATTTATTTACACAAGTTTATTGTTGATCCTTGACGATGATCACCATGTGATAAGTAGTTCTTAGCGTTAAAAAATTCACAAATTTATGTACAGCCTGGAGAGAGAAACAGAAGCTGATAAACAAAAACGTTGATAATCAGGGTAGGATACTCAGGCACAGAATGTGCGCAGTACAGCAGGAATATTACATCATGATACTTTTTTATAATGCATAATATGTCTGCTGATCTTCAAGCGTTCAAGTGAAATATAGGAACAAGTAAACAAAGAGGAAGTTTCCAACAGAAGCACAACAGATCAACAGTGTCACTTCTGTTACAGCAGTTATAAACAATTGTTCCTTCCTTCACCAGCCAAATGCAGCGTGCCTTGTCACTAAGAAAACACAGTCTGTACCTGAAGTTACACTATGTGTAGTTTTATGTTTTATGTCTTCCAGAGGACAGAGCTGCACAGTCTCTTCTTAATAAATTAATCAGAAACAGTCTGGTCAACAACACGAACCAGGTGGAGGTGCTACAGAGAGACCCGAATTCACCTCTCTACTCCGTCAAGACTTTTGAAGAGCTGCGTCTGTGAGTTAATGCGCTTTAATACACGTCAGGGGTTTAACACGACGCTTATTATCTGTATTCAGGTCTCAGATGGCTGACTGTTTCTCAGATCAACTCACTAAGCATAGACATGCAGTGTGTCTTAGTGTGTGTTTGTATTTGTTTATTTGAGAATAATGCATTCATATTTGATGAGTTCCTTAGTAAAGACTCAGAGTGACCATTTTCATGGAAAACAAACTTGTGTATCGTCTTTAGTGTTTGCGACATATGATTGTATGACTGCCCGGGAAATAGAAATAAAGATTATACTGTATAATGCTCTCAATTGTGCGTACTTGCTGTCTGTCACGTTGTTAGAAGAGTTCATCATGAATACACTGTGTTTACAGGAAACCTCAGCTGCTGCAGGGAGTCTACGCAATGGGCTTCAACAGACCTTCAAAAATCCAGGAGACCGCGCTGCCGATGATGCTGGCCGAACCGTGAGCGCGTCGTTTCTACCTACGCATCTGCGCCAACTCCTTAACTGTGCCCACGGGCTGCTGATGCACAGAGCGTAACTCATTATGATGCACAGAGGGGGGAGGTTAAAGGATAGGAAGAGCAGACGGGAAACCATGTTGATTGTTTTCTCCTAAGATCATTACTTAATGTTTACTCATCAGTGCTTTTAAGCTCTCCTGATCCTGTGTTTTTACGTGTGTGTGGTTCCAGACCTCAGAACCTGATTGCTCAGTCTCAGTCCGGCACGGGGAAAACCGCCGCCTTCGTACTGGCCATGCTGAGTCAGGTCAACCTGGCCAACAAGTGGACACAGGTGAGGGGTTTGTGTAGATGCTCACATCACTGCGCTGAGGAATGCTCGATTCTGATTGGTCAGAAGGTCCAGATTAATTCCTACTGGACTGCAAGTGTAACTCAGATTAGAGCTGCTCGATTATGGAACGAATCATAATCATTAAGATCATGGTAATTTACATGAACAGCGATACTGTTTCATTCCTAACTAATTTTGGATCTCCATTAATAGACTTCGGGGAACGCCTTAAATGCTATAAACCAGGTTTCTGCATTAAAACAGGGTTTGTATTATTAAGCTAATTCTCAGTAATGAACAAACCAACAGTTTTAACCAATCATGAACCATGAAACTGAAATCGTAGTTGCTACTTCAGGTGACGGGTCTGTTGAAGCTTTTCTCTTGTTAACAGATTGATTTGGGGTTGAGGTGGTGAATAATCCAGTTGCCGTTGAGAGTTCAGTAATTAATGTGAAATAATTTGTCTTGCCCAGGTGTGAGTTTGATTAGAACAGGGGTCGGCAACCTTAAACACACAGAGCCATTTGGACCTGTTTCTCACAGAAAAGAAAACACCAGGAGCCAAGAAACTCTTTTGACATTTAAAATAAAGGTCACACAGCATATATAGTTTTTTTTTTTTTTACCTTATGCTTTGTATAAAATAAAATAAAAATAATGTGTTGCGCTCTGAAATCAATGAGCTGCTACGGAGAAAACGAAATCTTATTTCTGCATGCAACAAAAACATTTTGAACTCTGAAAAAAAGACGCTGGGTTGAAGGTTACTTTCAAATAAAATACCAAATGTCTATTTGAGTCCTCCTTGTTATTTATGGAATAAAAATCAGAACAAACTTAAATTATCCACCTGCAGCAAACCAATAATGCCATCTGCTTTTGTGTGTCGTCGTACTTTTATCGAGTGTACTGGAGCGCACATTCAGAATGAATTTTACTTAGATCGACCTTCTGCATCAGTTCCAAAACATCTTTTTTCTCACTCATCTCCAGATGGATATCTTTCTGCAGAGGCTGTGTGTTTATTCTGGAAATGTTTTGCAACTTTTTTTTTTTTTTTTTGCTAATTTCTCACCACATTAAGCATACTGGTAAATCGGTCTCGTCAGCAGTGAAGGCAAAGAAATCTGCCCACGTACTGTAGCATTAAACGTTGTGTTGTCTTCTGAGACTTTTTTCTTTTCTTGGATTCATCCATGGTTGGCCTGGCTTTTTATTCCATAAAAAGCTCAATAAATCGTGTGCCAGCGGGTGACGCATATTTTGAGCAACAAAAAAATTTTAACACGTTTAATTTTAATGTTACAAGATCACTCCAATCTTCAAATTTAGAATTACAAAGCTTTATAAAAAAAATATATAATAATAAAGAAATAAAATTTTTTTTTAATGAAATACTCATTATTTAAAAAGCCACAGCACATATATACCGTGGTTTGCTGACCCCTGGACAATTTGAGTTGAACTATGATCAGTACCTCTAGTGTGTAAATGTGTAAATTGGTCAACTTGTGGTGCTGTGTTGTTTCCCCTGCAGTGTCTGTGCATCTCCCCGACCTACGAGCTCGCCCTACAGATCGGGAAAGTCGTAGAGCAGATGGGCAAGTTCTACCCTGAGGTGAAACTGGCTTACGCCGTCCGCGGCAGTAGACGTAAGTGACCTACGCTAGCGCGAGTATCTGCATTCAGTTTAAATAATGGCGTTCAGTTCGAGTGTGTGCGTGTGTAACTTGCTGTGCCGTTCCTCAGTGGAGGGAGGGAGTAAAATCCAAGAGCAGATCGTGATTGGCACCCCCGGCACCATGTCCGACTGGTTAACCAAAAAAAAGGTGATCGACCCCAAGAAGATTCAGGTGTTCGTCCTGGACGAGGCCGACGTCATGATCGCCATGCAGGGCCACCAAGACCAGAGCATTCGCATCCAGAGGTGAGTGATGAACATATTAAACGGCTTCATGAGCAGAGCATAACTTTAAATATGCATGTGATGTTGATGTGATCTTGTTCCTGCGTCAACAGGAAGCTTCCCAAAGAGTGTCAGATGCTGCTCTTCTCTGCGACCTTCGAGGACTCGGTGTGGCAGTTCGCCGAGCGCGTCATCCCCGATCCCAACATCATCCGCCTGAGGCGAGAGGAGGAGACCCTGGACACCATCAAGCAGTATTACGTGCTGTGCAAAAACAAACACGACAAGTTCGACGCCCTGTGCAACATCTACGGCGCAATCACCATCGCACAAGCCATGATCTTTTGCCATGTGTGTATCAATTCTCTTAATGAGATGATGTAATCCATAATCTTGGTGTATTAAAGCGGTGTGCACATGTGCCAAACTTGATGTTTTCTTGTTGCAGACTCGCAAGATAGCGGCCTGGCTGGCAGGAAGGATGGTGGCAGAGGGTCACCAGGTGGCGCTGCTGAGCGGCGAATTGGCCGTCGAACAAAGAGCGTCCGTCATCGAGCGCTTCAGAGCGGGCAAAGAAAAAGTGCTGATAACTACGAACGTGTGCGCGAGAGGCGAGTACTACAAGACAAAATGAAAAGTATTAAAAGTGACGTTCTGTATATTAACACTATATTTTGCTTCAGTAAGAGAATCTACCCCCGAAATTCACAGGGAGCACCCGCAAAATTGTCATCATTTTGGATGTTGTCAAAAATGTGCCTATAAATGCCTATTTTTATAGTTTAAAATCCAAAACACTTTAATTTCATTTCAAACTCATATTTAAAAAAAAAAAAAAAAAGACTGAACACACACCAGTTTTCCAACAGACTCTTACACACACGCGCACACACACACACGCACACACACACAGTTTGCCAACAGAGACTCTCACTCACACAAGCGCACATATATACAAACACATAATAAAAAATGCTTTGTGCGCACACACACACATGGTCACAGTGTTTATAGTAAACAGTATATGCGCTGTAACACTGTATTTCAAGTCCTCGCTCGTTTACCGAGTTAAAATTTATTTAAAATGTTTGCTTGTCTTGCAAAACACTCGCAATCCAAGTTGTTTTACTGTAAATATTTGCACAAAAAGCCATAAACAATTGAGGTGGATATTTTTGCGGTTTCCGCAAACAATTATTAGTTAGGTTCTAAGGAAACCTACAGTAACTAGTGATCTCTGATCCTCGACTCCGCAGGGGGGTCGACTGTATATTCATTGAAAACATTTAACAAACTACAGTCCTTTTAGGTGAAACCTTTTGTATAAACTGTTCAATGAGAATTCAGCACCCGACCCTCCAAACAGAAAAATTAATGAGGAACAAAATCATGATTTGTGCTCAGCAGGCATCGACGTCGAACAGGTTTCCATAGTGATCAACTTCGACCTCCCCCTGGACATGGACGGCAACCCGGACAACGAGACCTACCTGCACAGAATCGGCAGGACGGGACGCTTCGGCAAACGCGGCCTGGCCATCAACATGGTGGACAGCCAGCAAAGCATGGCGGTGCTCAGAGCCATCGAGGAGCACTTCAGTAAGAGAAGCTCACACAGAAATTCTGGTAAATATTATCATTATTTTTTTTTTATTATTCTTAAATGATTATTTGTCTTTTGTAGATAAGAAAATCAGCAAGCTGGACACAGATGACCCTGATGAAATTGAAAAGATTGCACACTGAGGTGATGGAGAAAAGAAAACACTTAGAAATATAGAAATACGCAACACTAAGATGTATAGTGTTTACTCGTTTGAGTTTGTCTGACTTGAATTTATCGCTGTTTACTCTGAGCTAACAAGCTAAAGTGTTTACGTTTACGCATACACACATTGCCTTTACCTTTGAGGAACAAATACTAAGTTTGAGGTTGATGCACTTTACTGTATGTTAAGTTAATTAACAGCTGAGTTATTTAATTATTATTATTATTTTTATATACAGTATATACTGTGAAAAGAACGCTACTTGCTGTCTCTTAAAGGACACATGTTCTCACGTGCTGTGGGAAGCACGCAAATACCAAAAACAACTAAAGAGGGTGTTAGTCGTATTAAACTGACACTCGTGTTGCATTTGGACTGATAGTTTGGGGATTAGTTTGGAATTTGAAGAATGTGAAACATTCCTTCCTAAAGGCATTCCTTAATTGTAAAATTAATGAAGGACACTTTAAATGCAAATTCAGTGCTTGAGATCATCACCCAGCTGTTTCGGGGAGATGTTTATCCCTCGCAGTGACGAGAGGAATATCAGAGTAATAAGAACCAGATGCTGGATCACATTCAGATTTCTGTGGTACACGGTTTCCTTTGTGTTTACTGACTTTATTGCTGAATGATTGTTGATGCTTAGATTTCTGTAAGAAAAAGGATAGACCATTTTGCTTTGTTACTTGAAAAAGTGCACGTTAGGTTTGTGAGTGCCGTGTTTGGACTTCAAGTGAACCAGGTGGAAAAAAAAAAAAAAGGTTTGTTTTCTGTGCTGCAGGTTTCAGCTGTTTAGATGTTGTGATGTGTTAAATAAAAATTTCCTTCCTACTGGATTCTTCTCTTATGTCATTTTATTTGCTCCTGAGCGCATATTTAGTGTTTGTATCCTGGAGTTGATACATTATTATTATCATTATTATTACTATTTTTCTTGTTTCTACATTAATTATCCATTTTGTTGGATAAATCTAACAGAGAGGTCACTAAAGTCACTAATACTTCTCCAAAACATCATCAGCATGCTGTGAAGCACCGCCTGAAGTTCTTCTTATTCTTATTATTAATTTATTCATCTTATATAAGGATTATCCTGTACAGGTTCCTCAGGGGAATCCAGTTTCCTCCCACAGTCCAAAGATTAGGATAGTTGGCGTTCCCAACTTGCCCCAAAGTGTGTGTGTACGTGCACGGGAGAACGTTCACACTCCGCACACCGGACTGTGAACGAAGGTGGGAATCGAACCCTCGAAAAAGGCGGTGCGAGGATACAGTGCTCACCACTACGCCACTGTGCACCCTATTATTATTATTATTATACTACAGACTTTTTTTTTTCACCAATTAGTGTTTATTTATTTACTAGATGTGCGCGCAACTTTGTTCGTGTGGAATTTAAAATGTTAAAAAATGTACAGCACGATCTGTTGAATTTTTAGATAAACTAATGATTTTTTTTTCACGGTCAAATTATTATTATTTTTTTTATGATACAAGGCCGTTTTTCATTAAAATTTCTAATTAGCATATCTTCCCTTTTCGTGGAAACACAGCCGATATGTTGCCTCAAGCTCGGCCAAATATAACACCATTAAAATTCTTTCAATTATTTTTATGTGATCCATGCACACACACACAGACAGAAAAAAAAAAAAAAAGTCCTAGTTCTCATCTTATGTCCCCCAAATAATTTTTTCAAAAATATTTCAATGTACAGACTCGCCAACTTTACAGTTTTATTATGTAGTACGTATAGATTTATAGTTACATTTAATGTCTCTGGTCATTTGTGCATCAAGAAAATAAAAGTGTTTGGACCGTGAGACTTTCCTGTGTTGGAAAATAAAAGTCACACATCTTTAACACTTACTGTTCATAAGCACTCACACTAGAGACTCCTTCCATAAACGCTAAACAAATATCAAGATGTAATTGATGATAATCCATTTATGGCCCCAAGTGAAGGTCGGCTTACTATACAGGTCCCTGTGTAAGATGTCATTATAGAAATGACAGCGGTTTAGAATGAGCACATTACACTAATGGCGCTTTTCCACTGCATAGTACGGCACGGCACGGTTCAGTACAGCTCACTTTTGGGGGGTTTTCCACTGG